>JASKGN010001250.1:0-11626 GCA_030556245.1 Falagria sp. GC000072 | reverse complement strand
TCATGTTTATGTCCATCCCCACCACCATGATGATGATCAACTTTGTGACCATGTTCTAAGTGTCCGTGACCATGATGATCAGGATAGGCAGATGCCACAGCCAAAACGGCGAAGAAAAGCTGGAAATTGAATGATTTTCTTAGAATTTGTTTATTTCAATGGAAAATTAATTGTTGATTAACTTACACAGAACACTTTCATGTTTGTTTGTTTATCTAATTAACTATTAGTAGTGTAGATGAACGACTGATAATAATTTTCAGCAAGCTTGAGTATTTATACTTTGGCGAAAAGCATCCACCACCAAATTGATTGCAATGTGGTGGACTTTCATATGAATATTATTTAGCACCTCGAATGTTATCCAATCGCGTTTAGCATAAGCCTAGAGTAAAATCCAAACAGGCGTTCTATTTAATTACATGTAATGCGTACGAAAAATTTATTTGTTGCTTAAGTAAAGGTAACAAACTGAAAACTCAACGATAGATTACGTAATCTAACTATTCGTTATTAAATTATTATTAAATCTCTACATTTCCATATGCAAAGCAATCATGCGCATTCACAAAAATCTCCATGCTCTGTATTTCAACGTTTTGTATTCGAATGCAGTTATCTAATATTTGCACGATATATGAATTGTATGAATAATTAAGTGATTATGCATATATGCAATTTATTTATGTCGATAAAAGTTGATTCTGTCAACCACCTTCCGCTGGTGCTTTTTCTTAATTAGAGTTTAAGAGTTTAATTTATACCCAGGGCAGCGTTAAAGTTGTGCCCAAATTTTTGGGCAGCCCGAATACAACGTATTTAAAAATATCTAAGTATAGAAGTTTTACTCATCCCTAAAATACAACAAGTCTTGTGACACATCAAAGAAGAACCCAGAAGAAGAAAAGGACTGTAAACGGTATAACCATAAAATTAGCTATTTCTTGATTATTCCAAACAAACCTAAAATAACTTCAAAAATGGACATTGAAGTGACGTTTTTTTATATCTCCGTCACCGAATCATCCTTCATCCGACGAATCATGTCACAAACTAACCGCACATTTGATAACTCATTGTGGTCTCTTTCCCTAGATAATGCTAATAAGATCAAATTTTTATAAACTATTGAACAATATTGTTGGCATTCGCATTGCAGAACGCTCTGGAGAACTACACCTTCCTCCCATTCAGCGTGTTCCTCGCCATCTTTTGGATATTCACGTATAAGAAGGTACCCGAGACGAAGAACAAAACATTCGAGGAGATACTAGCAATTTTCCGACACGGGAATGGAAGGTAAGCGTTGCTCTCGTTCACACAAACATTCACGTCTCACTCTCCCATAATCGAGTCTGTATAAGTCTACCTACAACGAACGGTCAATTAGGTCGACACGAAAGAGCAAGTATTCTTTAGTGATCGCAGACGACGAACCTCTCATTCATTATACTGTTGATCATTTGTTCTGCATTGGCTCATTGCGATTATGAATTTATTCTAGTGTATTGATTAGACTTTGTTACTGTTTTTGAAATGCTAGCGACAATCGATAGGTTGTCGTTCTGTAGAGACAGTTTTGTAATGAATTGAATGTTGTTGCAATCAGGAACAGTTTTCGGGACAGCAGATTGTACGGGTGAGTGGTTACCGTCGAGAAGAAAAGTTCGCGTGGACACGTTAACAGGAAAACGGGCCGCAAGACGCCCATTTCTTCTGCATGAATTATCTACTTTTCTCTTTCTCTTGTTTTCAATTTTGCCACTTCTGATTGCATGAGTAGTAGGTAATCACATTGTATGCATGTAGCTTTTCAACTCTTTTCCAAACATCAATCATTTCTCATTAGTTACAACATATGCGTACATATCTGACATCTATACACGAATAGACCAGCATATGTTGGTTGAATCGCTTTGGTAGTATTGCGGTTCCTAACATCCGCTTCAGGACTTTGCGGGATTGTGAAGGAACTGAAACAAGGGTTTGTATACCACGGTATGTAATAGTATTACTCGATACTATACTGTCGATGAGTTATACTTTTTTTATATACTGATGGGTACACCATAAAAAAGCCGCTTACAGAACAGCCGGCTGAATTATTAGGAACGTATCAGTTCTTTATTAGTAACTAACTATTAATGAGACACACAAGTAATTATTACATGTTGCACACAAATACACACACGCATAAGAATGTTTGCAATAATTAGTTACAAATAAACAAATCCTTTTACTTATTTATCTATTCATTACGTAACTATTTTACATTCGCGTGAATTTCTCATTTCTAGTTGGGGATATTTTAATGTATATGATATTACATTACATTAATTAAATCTTTAATTAAACTAAAAGCTATTAACTTTAATATCACAAAAAGATAAACGTTAATTAACTCCATTAACGCTTTCAAATTCAATTATTTATTTCGAAATTCAAATATGTCATTCTAATATCATATTCATTAATTTTTAACTTAATGTTAATTAAATGTTACAAAACATCCAAAACTATTTTAAAAAAGTGTAAAAGAAGATGAACGATTGTTCGGTGTGTCAAACATAATTAATAATTGCTGACCGTTGCGCTGGGACAGTCTTCGGGCCAGCCTGCATTCAATTTTTTTTTTCTTCGGCTTGTATCAACAATGTAAAATGAACCAAGAGAGAGATATACATAATAATTAAGTATTTCGCGGCTTACTCAAACTCATCTCCACAAAACGTAGTGTTTTAATCGTTTAGCGATTCTTGATGAAATCCTATTGACATATATACTATACACGACCGACCATTTTCTAATTAATTTTCTGCAAGCGAAAAATGTGCATTTGTCTCGTTGTGTCTTGTATCTTGTCATTTGGGGACGTCGCGATCCGGGCTATCTACCCTCTCGTCAGAGAGCTTCGCGTCCAGCAGCCCGCGGATTGCAGTCAACAAGCGCGACCGCCGGTGCTCTCCTGGACCTGGCCAGCCGACCCTCAGCCGATCTAGGCAGATTGTCTTCATCCTGCCACGCACTCTGCCTTTATAGGTTATATCGTTATTACCCTCGTGTGCGCGTCTCATTTCAATGAATGGGTGGGTCACATTTTCATATTTTACGTTTATCTTTCATACGAATGTGTTATCAATGTCTGGTATATATACTTATCATGTTATGCAAAAATTTTATATTTTGGGTCTTTTTTAAGTTGCGTTTTTATGGTGGCGGTTGTAGGCGTGACAGGCGTACCACGGTACAGGTGCTCGTTTCCTATTGGTTGAAAATTTCGTGCGTGTCACGCCTGTAACGCCTGTCACGCCTACGTCGCCTCCATGAAAACGCTCCTTTAATCTTTTTTTTTATTTGGTTTAATTTTTGTTTTGTTTTTTGCTTTGATTTGCAGTGATTATGATTTAAATTATACATCAACGGATGAATCGACTATGGATGGTCATTCTACAAAGAGGACTTCACCTAAATAATTTTATTTTTAACATTTTTATTTTACTGAAGTATTATTTTGTATAATTAAAAATTTGAGTATTTTTTATGGGTTTTATTAATTAATGCTTTTGTAAGTAATTTTGTATCATATATCTATATATTTATCATCACCATCATCATCTATTTTATATTTATCGTGGAATAATTAATAAATAACGTGATGATTTTCATTACACATTTTTACCCTACCCAAACTTTATAAACTCCTAAAACACATTGCAAAATTTATTTATAGCTCAATTTTAAAAATTTTGTTTAGAAAACCATCACGTTACGCATAAGCACGTAATTAGTAACATTACACAACACTTTTTGGCAAGTAAAAAACAATTGTTTCTAATGTGAATTACATACACGCAACTCTTAAATACACCACGTATTTTAATCGTATTATTAGACGTGATGATTGTGATGACAATTTTGGTGTGTTTTCAACAACATTTTGATTTATTGTGGCGAATGTGCGAAGAGTGTGGCCTAGCTGCGTTTTCGTCATCGGAGACGCGTGCATACATCTTTGTTGTGTTTTCTCTTAAGCTCTTATCTCTTTGTGTGGCTGTGTGTGTCTGTTTTCCACCTGCGGCGTGGTATGGAAGGGGTTCCATGAAAGAAAATGTTTCCTTGCCTGTGTTCCAGGAGCATGCTAAACTGCGTCAACGCCATGGAAGGACATCTACCCGTCGAACAGGCTGGTCTGGTCGTAGGCGAAGAGAAGCTACAAGATTCATGTAAGGACAATAATTTGCAAATTATCAAACTGCAATAATTATTTATCAATATCCCATCCTCAATTTTCCTTATTGTATTTTGACCACCTTGCATTTGTTTTTATTCTCGCCTAATTATTTAAATGCCTTTGGATTAAGTATTGAAACTCCTTTTTGGACAGATTTATATTTCTAATGTTAGTTAAGTAATTTAATTTAATTGTTTCATGTAATTGTTGTTGTGAAATGCGGGCGCGTTTTTTGAATTGTTGCAAGTTCGTCTGCGAGCATGTCTTTTAAAGGAGGATATCGTTTTGATTCTTATATTGAATGCCAATTTCATGAGAGCTTTTTAAGTTGTTGCTAAAATATATACTTGTAATTGGCAGTAATTTTAATAGTTTTAATATTTTTCGTAGTAAATTTTTGCATTTTGTGTATTATTCATAGTTAACTACATAATTTTGCTTTTGGGCTATTGCTATAACAATTTTTTTCACATAATATAATTTTGATGAAGTTAACTATGAAGTAAATATTATTATTGATATTTAAAACTATTATTTTTGTAGATGATCTTTAAATAGGTTTAAAATCTATAGTAACATTTTTAATGCATAAAAGTAGAATCTGTATGAATCAATCAGTTTTCGATTTTTTATATGACTGTAAGACACGTGAGCGAACAAAATGGATCCTGGCGCTGTGTACAAAATGGCGACTTCATGCGTAGTCAAAGATTGCCATTCACATCTACCAAAATAAAACTTTTACATCAAAATTACTCACGTGACTTTCAATCATGTTTCCAAACCATAAAATTATAAAACAAAATCAACAAAACCTTAACGCGATATATACAAGCATGGATTAGCAAAATCTGACGAATTTAATTCTTAAAACTTCACTACATGAACCATTGACGTTCAACACTCATAAACCGAATTTCAATGTTGCAAGATTTTCATAAATCTCCATGGATTTCTAGAAATGTTTAGGCATGACGAGTTTCTACTCTCAATTCTTCAAGTTCTTCCAAAAAAGAATTGAACTTTTTGACGTTCACTTTAATAGGTTAACGATTACGAATTCGAAATTGATTCGTTCCATAAGCGGCGCCTTGAAGTGTCGCTCACCCATTTCCAACTAGAACCCTTAGCTGGTGTACCATTAGTGGTCAAATTAAACTAATGAATTTCTCTTCTATTCGCATATCTAGTCCAAAATCCATTCGATCATAACACCGAGGAACTGGATCTATTCGACTCGGCATATTCAGCGAAAAATCTCTTCCCATCGCGGGCGCATTCGACGTATGCCTTCTATTCAGGCACTTGATAAATGGCGGGCGCGTAGGAGCGCCCACACCAAACATTACCTCACATCATGCATTTCAGGCGATGTTGCAGTCTAAGTAAGCTTTCAAAGTCGATCGAGAACAATCAACATGAACATCAGATAGTTACACACACACATAAAGCACATGTGTTTCACACGACTCCATTTGCAATCCGTTTAATCGTCGTCAATTGTTTTAGCAGTACACTCTGATACTTCATTATACGAACTGTATATTGACATTTAGTTCGTCAACAGTAACACAATATCTTTAGTTTAGTCAATTCGACGATTAAATTGATTAGCGGTTTTATTTTCATGATAAGCACTACTATCACAAACGATGACATAAACAAATTGTACATACACCAATTTGGAAACTCAAATTTTAGCAAAAAAACTGTGCAAGAGACATACACAGTCTTAGA
Source organism: Falagria sp. GC000072 (assembly GCA_030556245.1). NCBI lineage: Eukaryota > Metazoa > Arthropoda > Insecta > Coleoptera > Staphylinidae > Falagria > Falagria sp. GC000072. Next base: position 5,658 of record JASKGN010001250.1, on the reverse strand, counting down.
TAATAAGCGCAACATATAAAAAGTTTCAAAGTGAAACAAAAAAATCTTCATGGGGATTAATTTAAAAGAAATAATATCATCAAGGATAATTTGATGCAGGAAGGAATTTGCATGATCTAGTTGTAAATTAAGTAAAGTACATTAATGTCAAGCATGTTGCATGGTCCTTCACCATTGCCCAAATTTGTAGCAATCCACCTGAGCCGATTAATTACTGCGCACGCGCTATAATTAATGGCGGCAATTAATTGGTCACTATCACTAGCATGAAAGCAACTATCCCACAATAACTGTGTTACGGTGTTTCTGGAATTTGGAACGCACTCCACTCAGCCAATGTGTATTCCCCTGTACTGATTGCTCTTTGTATGTGGACCTCCAGCTGGCTCGGAACATTCCTCTGAGCATGGCGAATCCGGAGGCAGTCGAAGCATGATGCCACCGCCATTGCCGCCGCCGCGATATCCGAACAGCGCCGTTTGACAATGGGAAAGTCTGCACATCGCCACATTCAGCCTGCTGCCGCTACCAGCGCCACTTCAGGCGCTCGAAGATCATCTCGTGGACTTGATCTCACAACGCACCAAGGCTTGCGCTACTTATCTACGTCATAGTTTTAAGCGACCGCACCGTCATTGATTACTTATTCTCAATAATCTACTATATATTTAGCAACCAGGAGACAGAGGATAAACTAACCGCAGTTCAAAATCATAAAAAGAAAAACGTATTTATATAAATATACCTACCTACCTACCTACTCAAACTTAACGATATCAGCATTTAAGGAACGGCAGCTGCGCCAGGACTTTCGGTACGACAAATAGCAAACGTGTTTTTTATACATTACGAGCGGGTTCGTTCATTTTCCCTCCCCCCAAAAAAGATAAAAGCAAATGGATTGAAACTAAACTCACCTGTGCTTCGATCGCATACCTATATACGATCGGAGATATTTATTCGCAAATTACGGCAATTATGATTAGAGACTGCTAGTGATAAGAAAGGAGATGGCCCGAAGACGGTGCAACATTATACACAGCAAATGTAGAAACTGAATCGGGATGGTCGGTTTTCATTCTACCTTTCAGTCCTAGATAATAGACGCGTCAATGCGCTATTGATAAAGGACCCTTCGCTAAGCCGAAGGCGGTTTGGTAGAGATGATAATAATTTTACGCTGTAATGATTTAGATACTATAGTGGCGTTCATTTTGACTACGTCAACATTATATATTATAGATAAAGGTTGTCATACAGACTAATGCATTTTAAGCATTTCGTATTTGGTATGAAGGTAAATTTGCATTGAGTAAATAAAAAGTTGATTAATTCTTGCAAAACGGGGAATTTAGAAATATGTACCAATTTGGCAAACCCACTGATTTTTCTTCATGTTTTGATTTTTACTCAGTGTGTTTTTACTTTCATAAAACATGAACATTTCGAAGTATTATATTCTTAAATGAAACATCAGATTAAATGAAAACCAAGCAAATAGAATTAGGATACACACAACTCCTATTAAACATTTCCACACGCACACAAGTGACAACATTCAACATACATTTTTATAGTAAATATCTACTATTTAGTAATGACGTGCATGCAACCCTTTCGTTTTTCGGCGTTCTTTTGATTTTAGATTTTATTCACCTTGTATTTATTGACTTCTATTCTTTAGTAATTTCTTGTTTTGATATGCATATTTGTTATGATTTGGTAATTTTCTCTTTTGTGTATTTATAATATTGTGTATATATATATTGATATAACTATTATTTAATAGTTGATAATTTACGGCCTAGAATCGGGTTTCAATTCCAAAATACAATATACTAAATCGGTCGCGTTTTAGTTAATTTGATTTTTGTGTGAGTTCGTATAATTTTTTTAAGATTTGACAAATGAATTCAGGGTGATATTAAATGATTGAGTTTTGTTGATAAAGGTTTCATTAAAATTCATACTTAAAGAGTAGTAATTTAATTTCATATAATTTTGGTGTTTTTGAAGTTGACTGTCAATAAAAATGGAGTGAAGACAATTTAAATACAATCCGATTTTTTAACAGTAAATATTTGACCAATGTTCAAACAATTCTGGTATAAATTACCATTTTGGCGAAATTTAAAGTATTAAAAACAAATGAATAAAAATATTTCCTTGACACTTAATTTTTAAAACACCATACAAAATTAAATAATTTAATTCTAAATAAATTAAAAATTCAATAATTCGAGTATCTCAATCATTTAAATGCACCAACTAGTTGGAAAAAAGAAAAACGAAATCAGAAGTTTTGAATAGGAAATCAAAATTTTAATCAATTCTAAAAATAAAGCCAACACAATTTGATTCCTAATAAAATTAATAAATTTTGTACATCATATCGATGACATATAATCTCACCGAAGCCAAGCATGGAAGAAATCTAAATTGAATTAATTACCTACGCGAGAAAATATTACTCACTGCCACATTGTAATGAATTAATGAATTACCATATTAATAATCTACTAAAGCAAACCCATAGCGAAAATGAAAATGAACGAACAAATCTACGCACTTCATTATATTGTCGTTATTATTACAAATTGATATAAGTATATTAAAGAATTGAAAATTAATGATAACAGTAGCTAGACAATGAAGATGAAGTAATACACATTAAAATCATATTTATACATATTCCAAATATGGAGTTTTAGATGACTAAATGGAAAAGTAAACAAAAACAAAGAAATTAATTATAACTTAGTAAATATTAGTCAAATAAGGCAAACAAATGAATCGAAATTCTAAAAAGCCCTTTTATTGTGTAGAAGTAATAGGATATTGACGTTTATTATTGATTTCGATGCTCAATTTTTATACAAAAGTTATCTGATGGAAATTCTCTATCGGCATGTTTTTGTTCAATTTTAAAGGACGGATTTTATAATGTGAAACAAAACAGGATGCGAATGACTTTTATCAAACACGCAAAAGAAAAATTCATTTGCATCCTGTACAAAATTTATTTTCCATACGATAAGGAATTTCCAACGATACACTTCTTTTACGTATTGATTGTTTTCTGTTCTGTTTTCGTAACTTTTGCAATACGAGTAAATGCTATGATGAAAACAATGGAAAATGCATGCATGGCCAAGCGATAAGCGGCAGGACAAAGACATGATGAGAACTTCTGTTTAGCGGGTGTCCTGTGGACGGCATTCCGGAGGACTTGCGTGGCAAATGGCAGTTCCCACCACGTACGGCTACTTCTACCACCATCGACAGCAACGCCGCCGCCTCTGTAGACACCGATACCGACACGGAGAGCAGCTTACGTACCTAAGCAAACGTCGCCGTCTCCGCCGCCGTCGGCCATGCTGTTTTGCAACCTCAGAAACGAAAACGACACGTCGTTAAGATTTCAAACACAGTGATATATATATTCTACCATTAAATGCATTTTGTTTTGAAGAAAACATTTTAACGAAGTTAGTAAAAATCAACCGGCGATTATTGCATTAAATTTGGCGCAAACGCGACGTCATTCTCTTTTTTCTATCTACTAGGAAATGATAAAATAGGCGGTATAAGCAGCGCATGATAACACATGCTTAGTGATTCGATGATGTTGATGATATAAACAAAAGGACTCTTACGAAATACTTTTAAATGATAATTAACGATGTAACGTTTAAGTAACATTTATTACTAATAATTCCTTATCGATAAACAAGCAAATAAACCTAAATTATAAACTGATAATTAATAATATATTGTTCACTGAAGTGAAGGGCGTTTTTAACAATTCAATTTCAGAATCAAATGCGTTCTTGTAACTCAATTGTTGATTGATTACATTACTAATGATAAATGATATAAAACTACAAGTTACTATTTGTATTTATATTCATTATTAAACAAATTGATTGATTAATGTTTAAGCACTGCCATATTGACGGGTTGGTTATATCAACAAATGTTTATATTTATTATTATTTATTTGTTGGTATGTACATGAGGGAAATCAATCAGGATCACAACATAAGTATAATTACCTAATGTTGTGGCAATATACATTATTATTTTGCATTCAATTATCATATTTATTTATAATAATTAGACAATATTAAAAGTGATATTATTTATTGCTAATTATACTTGTGATGTGTACAATTTATTTTCTCTGTATATTATTAAAAATTAGTTTAGCAGAATTATTATTTAGTTCCATATATAATATTTTGTATTGTCGCAGCAACTTCACATATCTTAAACACACTTGGGCGCCGCCATTTTGTCGTTTTCATGCTAAATGTTTGTTTGTGGAACCATGTCCTTCAGTATCTAATTCACGCAGTAAAAAACAATTGGCGCTTGCTTCCATTGAAGTAATTAATTAATATTTCGAATTTAAAAAAAAATCGCAATAAATAATTTAAAACTGAAGATAAGTGTTGTTGCTGCGAGAATAAAAATATTCTTGCTTCTTTCACACTAAATAATAAATAAAGTTATATATGTATATTTTATAATTGAAAATTTTTATTTTACCAACAACAGAAAATTAAATTTTTTATATTAATTCCATACATATTTAATAATACTGCCGTTAAAAAAAAGGAATAATTAAAATAACAATTTTCAATTGATGAAACATAAAAACCTTTATGTATGTTTATAACACATATTCTTATTATTATTATTATTATTATCCAACATACCTAAGATAATAATATTTAAGAAAAGAAAGAATATAAGAAAATTTAGAAATATTGAAATATGTAAAGAAAATAACAAACTCAAATTGATAAGTGCACTGACTTAAATAATACATAAAATAATATGATATAGTCTCTAATTACTTAATTGTAGAATCGAACAGTAAACTTTTCATATTATGTTTGTTTAAATTAAATAAATTTCTTGTTAATTTCTCGTTCTGTCATGTGACAGAACAAAGAAAATATATTCGGTCAATTAGTCATACGAACGCTAATTATGCATTACTTAAATTAAAATCTTGAAAGTTTCAAATGTTTATTCCATTTATGCGTCTTCGACGTATGTATTTGATGAAGATGAAGCGTTAATCATTAAATTAGTTCAGACAACTGTTGTTGTTGGCCTAAAAGATACCTTTAAAAACAAAAATGAAAATGATATTCAATATTTGAAATATTGAATAGTTGCACTTTCAAATAACAAACAAATGACACGCTTTGGTATTTCTGAAGGAGGATGGAGGGTTGAGGAATGTGGAAACTTTTTTAAGTTTCCGAAATTGGTGATGCAATGCAGTCAGTGACGTTACTTGCTCACGTTTGATATTGCTAACCAAAAAAAATGGAGCAAAATGATTATTCTAAATGTAAATATTGTTACATACATATAATAATAATAAAAATAATAATGATTAATCATATACATTATTATTATAATTAGTTATAAGAAATTATTTGAATATACACAGAAAGCATATAAGTAGAGTTAAATTCCTATGTTAATTTTTTTTATCTATCTATTACCTAAAATGAAAAAATGAAATTCCTTTTGAAAATTGTAGAAACTTATTTTAGGTCGAAATTTTCCGAGAGTACGGATGACGTTCCTCCTCTCTAACCGTGTTTGATTACGATGATGGCTGTTACTTAATTCGGT
>JASKGN010001189.1:0-45239 GCA_030556245.1 Falagria sp. GC000072 | reverse complement strand
TCGACCGAAAATTAATGTATTTTTAATTAAATACATTAAAATTCGATCGAGTAAGGTTCTATAATTGTTTATAATTATTATTTTAATAATAACTTACGTTTTTCTTATGTTTTATCCAGTTCATAAATTTAGATATGTATTTACAATAAACATTTATCTAATTTTAACAATCTACCTATACACTAAGAAATTAATACATCATTCAAAATTATTGAAGAGCATTAATGATGAATATTTAGGAACCATTTTGTGCTGCTTTCAAGAGTTTCAGCTTTTAACTAAATAGAATTAGCAACAAAGACAATGTATTACAAATGTAAACAAACCAAACCGCGTTGATTAAAACTGTCTAACACAAAAATTTTGGAACTTTTCACGTATCAAATCATTTACCGGGTTGTTAAATTAGTTTATATTCCAAATTTGATAAAATTCCGTCGAGCCGTTTGGCCTGGTATTGGCCAAATGCCAGATTAAGCACATTCGATAAAAATAAATGCACACGTTGCAAATTTTGAAAAAAATTAAAATTGTTTCTTTTTAATATTACTTTTCAAATTTGTTCTTCTTTTTTAGTTTTCAACATGTTTTAATTATGTTAACATAATAATAAAATATTGTAAGAATTTTTAAAATTCTCAAACATAATAAATATGTAAAAATGCAATTTTTATATGTTAAAGTATTCTAGTTTTTTTTCCTCGATCGAATATATTTAAGATTTATTAAATCTTTTAATAATTTAAGAAATCATAAATATATCCGGCCAAGAAAAAATAATTTAATTTATATAAATTTAAACATGTAAACTTATAATACTTTGTTTAAAATTATATATGATATAAAATAAGAGATAATAAATAACTTACATTTTATTGATGTGCAGCAACTTGTATTTTCTGCATTTCCTAATTCACAATGTCCATGAAGAGAGATGTGAAAGTTCACTTAAAATTCAAAAATAAGATAATGAAACAGTTTAATTTATTTTAAGGAAATTTTGAAGTTCAATCAATCGACGACATTCTATTAATCGTAATATCAGTACGTCGATTTAATATCCTCAAAGCCATTTGTGGAGTCAAATATTTTACACCAATTTCCTGTAGTGCTATTCCTCTTCTATCTTCTACACCAGTAGCACCATCTAATGCAACTAAAGTTTCCCTTAACAACAAAGCTGATCCCTTGGAAATGTTTAATAATTCACAACTCTCTTTGATCCTACAAAAATTTAATTAAAATCTGGCTATAGTATAAATTTCTATCCACTCACTGTGAAAAATAACTCTCTGGCCTTTCACTGAATTGTGAAAACAATGGAAATAAATTTCTCTGCAAATCATATTTTAATTGCATAGATCCACCTTCATTGAAACGATTATCTAACACAAGATACGAGTACAAAAAGTCATCAAGTTCAGATGCAATAAAACGCCATACGATTGTAAATAACTTCATAGCTAATGACTTCTGCAACTGATGCAGTCGTTTTGCTAAAACCTCAAATATTGGGCAAGCACTTGGCGTGAGACTAAACTCTCGCATATCTTTATGATTTATCATACTTGACCATCGTTCATGAACATAATCGTAGCTCTTTAACTTTGCCTCATGAACAACAGCTTCTCCCAAAGTTGATAACAAATCTCTTCGCATATGACGAAAAAGTCTTAAAGTATCTGCAAAGACTGTTTCTGTTTCAATCTCGTACCCTGTGTCGCAAGTATCAATATCTCCACCGGGACCTCCTATTTGGTGTTGAATCATATCCAGTTGACCTTTGTAGTAATATAAATTCAAGTAATGCTAAAAATATATAACTAATAATGCTAAAAAGATATAACTATGCATTCAATTACCAGCATTGTTCCCCAATCAAGGAGAACATTTTCTATATAAAATATGGTATTGGCAATTGTGGGAATTTTACTTTCTATTAGGTCTTTACGTTCTGATGCTGAACTAACTAATTGCAAAAGCCGAATACGGAAATTATCTAGCAGTTCAATTTGAAGGTCCAGAAACTGTAGACGATGGCCAGGTTGAGGTAGTGATTCGTAACGTTCTTTAATCGTTTGTAGAAGAGTAATAAATACATCGGCACAAATTGTAATTTTGAATTCTTCTTCTTCTGTAGCTAGAAGATCAAAAGCCCTGGAGAGATCATTTAACATTATGTCCATTTTTTCCAATGCATCTAAAAATAAAAATAAACTTTAAATATATTACTTAGATTATAAAAAACAATTCAATTCACTTACATTTCCTTTCCATTTTAATCCATTGAGTAAACACTGATCCTTGAGTTAATACATTTAAAATGCTTGGTTGATTAACAGGATAAAGATAAGTTTCACGTAACTCTTTATCAAAACCTAAAGCTTCGTCTATCGAATGTGAAAAAGTAAAATCATCGAATCTTAAATTTGGTAGTTCTGAATGCAATTTTTCGACTGCAAATTGAACTAATCCACGCATTAGCTCCAACTGAAAACATTTCTGATTTAAGAAACACAAGTTACATTAGTAATTAACTATTTACCTTTGCATCCACATGATGTAAACCCAATTTATCAATAATTGGTTGAATCCATTTAATGACAAAATCAATGTGGTCTCTAATCCATGATAAAATCTGTGTAAAATACCATTCTGGTTTATCAACTCGATTAGTTTGTCGACTACCATAAAAATGATAAGTAAATCGTCTTTGGAAGGGTTGTAATAAATAATACATAGGCAAAGATAACGGTGGAAAATCAGCCAATAATCCAGTCACCATGTTTGGTGTTCTTAATTCCTCTGGCATTTCAATTTGCAACAAATATTCAGCAATGATTTGTAATTTGGTAATATTGCTTTGGGATGGGTTGATTAAAGAAAAATTTGCATTCACAAATGGCCATTTGATGGCATTCAGAATTTCTTCAAATGCTTGTGCATAGCTATCCCTTAAACAGTCGTGCCAATATGTAATAATATATCTCAAGTAACGTTTTAATTGCTCAGCTTTAGTATCATATAGAATTCGATTAATTTCACATAGATTTGCATATAAAGTAGCACACTTTTCATCATCAGCAAGAATATATTCCTTTTGCAGAATAATATTTATCCGGCTAATACTTGTAAGCACTTCAATATATTGAATTTTGGTATCACATGTATACAAAGAATTTAATTTTTGCCCCATTTCCCTTTTACATTCATCAATTTCTTCTAGGTCATGTTCAACTTTTTCGAGAAGATCAAGTGCTGATGACACTGTATTGTTAATATTTTTGATTGTTAAATTGACTATTACCATAGATTTACTGACAGTAGAATCATTGTTTTCTATGGATATCTGAAACAAAAATTTTGCTTAATATAACATAATACTACCTTTAAATTATGTATATATATATCTATAAATATATTATATTTAAACCTTTTCTGCAAGTAACTTTTTTTCATGTTCTAATTTTTCGATGAGGGCTTTACACTTTTTGTAATCTAATAAATCACTTTCGTAAAGATTTAAAAACTCTTCTGGAGGAAGGTACAGAATATCTGTATTGTCTTGAGTCATTTTCACTAATAATTTAACTAAATTTATTAAAATTATATAAAATAAATTGCAAATCTGAGTGTCATGACTTTTATTTTAGGTTTAATTCCGGGACATGTCGACACGAACTTTCTGTTTACAATTCATGCAATTCATATTACGTGTTGATTTGAAGAAGGAAACTGTTCACTTGATTAATAAAAATTCAATTAGTAAAAGGTTCAAATAAACACTCATTTGTTTTTGATATTTGTTGCAATAAATGAATTTTAAAAAACAAAATGTTGTAGGCCGGGCGATACCATTTATTTTGGTTTTTAACGTTTTCAATGAATATTCGCATAACCCCGTGAAAACATTCAGTGCCAGGAAGCACGGGAAACTAAAATTGCTCGAAATTATTTGTGGTAATAAAAATTTTCTGAAATCACCTATATAATTATATATTTGTTTCCAGTTTGATCATCTATTCTTTTCTCAAGTATTATGGCAAAAAATAATCCAATTGTCCTTAACTTTCAAGAATCCCTGATTCGCTTATCAGATTTGGAACTATTAACTGGCCCATATTGGCTAAATGATACGATAATATCATTTTATTTCGAGTATTTGGAAACATACAAATTTAAGAACAACCCTATTTTGCTATTTGTACCTCCTCAAGTAACGCAATGCATTAAGATAACACCAGTCCATGAAATTGGTGTTTTCATGGAACCTTTAGATTCTAAAATACGAGATTTTATATTCTTTGCTCTAAATGACAATGAGCAAACCGAAGTGTCTGGAGGAACACATTGGAGCTTGTTGGTTTTTTCCTATCCTGATCGGAAATGCTTCCACTTTGATTCTTCAAGTGGAGTTAATCATACGCAAGCAGTAGAGCTTGGAAAAAAAGTACTAAGTTATTTAAAGATTGGTGGGGCTGAGAAAATAATTGAAGCACCTTGTTTACAACAGACTAATGGATATGATTGTGGCATTCATTTGCTAGCACAATGTGAACACTTAGCAAATTATGTGAATATTTCTGGATGCCTTTCGGGGGTACCTTTCTTAGCAAGAGATGTTATAGATTCAAAAAGGAATCAAATATTAGATGTGATCAATTACTTGGGGAAGTCAAGAGAACCGTTTATTCTTTAAAATATTTTGATAAAAAGCTTCCTAACACTTACTACCAAATGATAACAACAACAATTGCATATAAAAATATACAATAATTATATACATTTTTATATAATCTATTTATTTAATTTAAAAATGATAATTTGATCTATGAATTTTATGAAGTATTATATTATATTGAGAACTTATTAAAGATTTTACAACTTTGTTCTTGTTTCTATGAAATTTTATTAAAGTGTTCTTTCTCGATTATTACATGTAAATAATAATTTGCTATAACTAGAGTTGTAATTTAGTTATAAGATGTTTATATAGATAATAAAAGATTTTATTATAAAATAATAATTTTAATTATGTATTCTAATTTGATAATTAATTCCTAAGGATATAGCTAATTTAGATAAGCAAAACAAAATCTGTTTCCTTCTCAATAAGGAAATTGAAGAAAAGCGTAAACAAATGACTAAAGCGAATGGGATGTGATAATAAAATTTTCCGCTATTGTGTAGTATTTTGTAATATTTGATAATAATTATGCACAACCACGTTTTGTTAACAACCTATCAGATATGTGCCGCAGTGATAAGTACACAAGTAATCGAATGTTATTGAATTACAACACTACTCTGTACTATTTAAATTCATTCATTATTTATGTTTATTAATAATCGAATAATTTAATATGATAAATATTTACAATAAGCAGAATTGTGTTATAATAAGGAAAGTACATTGTTAAAGATTTAACAAGGAAAAAAATGCCACCATGCTAAAGGCATGTTTTGTTTAGATTTTACAACAAATAAATCAATTATTTGCACTTAAAAACTGATTCATAGAATATGGAAAAGTAATATTATGAGCAATGATTGTATGTTCCAGGTAGATATTCTAAATGTACAAAATCGACACGTACTTTATATTGGGCGACGATTATAATTTCATAAAGCAACTTGCAAAATTAAAATGGAAACGGTAAAATACAAAATGACTTCAGATTGCTTGAGATATATTTTTACCTTTTTCGATTTTAACATTTTATAAAAGTCCATATAAAATTTCGAACCAAGACTATATATATATAACTCTTGATTCGAATTTTTCTTCTTGAAATTGATCATTTTTAATTATATACAGTACTTTTTCATGCAAAATGAGAGACAATACATATGCAATTTTTAGTCACACGTACATGAAAAATTAACTAAAAGAGTTACAAAAAATCTAAATGCATTTTTGGAATCAGGGAGTCGAATTCTATAAGATACACTACCCCTCAAATCTCTCTAGAGAAAAATAAGCCACCCCAAAATTCAAAATTCCCGAAAATTTGGAAAATTCATATCTCAAAAACCAGAAGAACTATAAAAAATTTAAAAACAGATTTGGAATCAGGAGACTGAGTTCTTTATGATAGGCTACCCTTAGAATTTTTATCTATAAAAATAAGAAAAATTTTATACTTACACCCCTATTTTCAACCCTTATACATGTCATAGAAGGTCGTGTTATGACTTATTTTAAAGGGCTTCTTGAGTTCTTTCTAAGGGTAAAAGAATCTTTGAAATCGGATAATAACTTTAGAAGTTATGAATAAAAAACGAAATTAAAATTTCACTTACGGCCATTTTGTTGCTTTCTTGGGGGCGGCAACCTAAAATTTTTAATCGCATCGTAGAGAGCATTTATTCACGCATCGTTTAAGCGTAAAATGAACTTTCCAGCTTAATTAGTAACCGAGTTATGACTATAAACGTCATTTCCCAACGTTAGGGGTAGTTTCCACCCTTCAAAATTAATAATTTATAAATTTTTAAAATTTGTTGGAAAGGTGATTAAATTCTCTATCTTTTAATTCTAGAATGAACTAAATCCCATAATTAGTTTACGAGATATAATTTTTTGAAATCGTAGAATATTTTTCGATATCAGCATTTCAACTTTGACTTCAAATACAGCTCCTTTCCCTTAACTTTCTCCGAGTTTGTTGATAGACAATTAAAACCACGTTTAATAGGCTTTTTTTCGAAATATCATTCGTCTAAATCAGTCATTTAGTTTCCAAGAAACAAAAATTTTGAATTAAGCAGAAAAATGTGGCACTTTTAATTGAATACTTCTACCCCCTATATCTACCCTTCGAAAAGCTCAATTGGGATAAATTTATACTCATTTGAAAGGACAATGACTGCTCTTTCTTTAGACAATAAAATTAATTTGATGCATTAATGATTAGCTGTAAATATAATTAAAAACTTGTGAATAAATGTAGAATGAATTAAACAAAAATTAATTAATTATTAGTCAAATAATTTAATAAGTTAATGATTTGACTCATGTAATGTATTATATTAATTATATTTCAATAATTAATGTAAAATTTATTTTCAAACATTTAATCTAAGCCACCAAAATAATTAATAACTTCGTCATATGCATTTGTAATTGTTATCAGTGATAATAACATATATGTTGCTATTAACAGGTAATCTACAGCATTTAACAAGTGAAATTAAAATGAACCATACATTTTTTTAAAGTTTAATAAAAATTATCATTAGTGTTAATGTCTAGCTAAGTTTTCAGTTATGAAATAATTTTTGGAAATCACCAAATGCATTAGTTCAAATGGAAAATAATAACTTCATATTGTTTTGTTTTCATAAATATATATTTGACAAAATTTTTATTTTTGTACTCAAATTAAATATTTGGCACCCGAGTATTTTTTCAAACAATAACAAAAATAAAATAAAAACAAGGGAATCATATTGATAATCTTTTTAATTTATTAAGTATTTTGCCATGGAATTTAGGTATGTACACAATAAAACAAATATCATTTGTAAAGTTACTGTAAAAGTTAAAAGTGTTTGATATTTGACACTTTTTGGCATGAATGTTAGCGCAATATTAGTAGTAACGCAAGGATAGCTGTTGTAGCAATCCAAAATTTGTTTATTTTACGATTATGATATTTACTAATTGCAATAGTTAATAACAGCATACCTAATTAATTGTTAGTTTGCTTAATAAGCCTATAATCGCACGTAGAATTTGGTGTTGCACCATGTTGCATTGATTATCGATAATTTTAGTTAAAACATTTGATAATTTTTATTTAAATCATTCTTCATAAGTAAAATTTTTACGACATACCATTGTATACTGTCGGTTACTTACTTATTCATGTTATGCAAATATTTTCTGCATCTTTAAAGATAAGCGATATTTGCCACTTGATTAAAATAAAGGTATTTCTTTATAGGCAGAGATATTGCTGGTATTTACATATAAAAATGATTCAGATAAAATTTTAATATTTATAGATTGTTAACGTAAATCAAAACAACGGGACAGAGCCACCCTAACCGCAGGGCAAATTGGGCTAGAGCCCAAGGATACTAGATTAAACAACTTAAATATGTGGAGTGCTAATTTAGATTCTTTTGCCAAAAAGTCCAATCAATCAGGGCAAAATTTTTATGTAGCCTAGAAGCACCAAATATCTGAGGACGTCCCTGCAACCGGTAACTTTGCGCCTTAATGATAGTTACCAGGATAATTAATTGTGGTGGGGTATACTAAGAACAAAATTTATACGAAACATATGCGGTTTACTATATAATACGGAAGCCAAGTTATTCCATAACTTATTACTGCCAATATTCGTGTGTAGACCTTAGTGTAAAAACTTTACGAGAATTTATTGGCAAATTCGAAATTACAACTTGTACTGAAATAGTGTGTGACATGTGCGAACAGTTTTAAATTTAAAGCCACTTTAACCTGCTGTGAGAATAAATTATAAAACTGTGATAAATATTCATATAATTAATGCTCATAATTTTACTAAATGACACACAATATACATAATATTGATTTCGTTATAATTCCTGAATGTTTCAAAATTAACTAATTTATGTAGTGATAATGGTTGTTTTCGCTTTTTACAAAAACGTATAATTGAAACAAATCGTAGACAAAACGAAAATTATTGCTTTTGCTTTTAACTAAGATTTGTAACTGTTTATTAATATTAGTTGGTTTTTACATTAAAATAAACTTACAATCATTAGTTAAACGTACGTTTAAATATAAATAACAATAAGGATTTGAAAAATTTTCCAAGCATTTTCGTTTTAAAAACAGTTCGATAAATATGTTCTTTAACTTTTTTAATGATATACGTTACATGCAATATGTCTCTGTGAGTGTAGGTAAGTGAAAAGCACGTTTTAACTATTTTGATTATTTTAAATATTTCATTGTAACAATTCTGTAGGAACTTTATCGACAGCGAATTATTATACATATTTTGTTAATGCTTACCATTGACTTTTTCTATAAAACATGAGTAATATCCCTAAAAGTTTAATTAAGTTATATCTATGCTATTTGTTTTAATTTTCATTAACTAAATTTACATGAATTTTTTTTAGCAACATTGACCATTACGTCTGTTTCAATGTATGGTGCATGGCCATCACCAACATTACCAATATTGCAAAGTAATGATTCCCCTTTAGGAAGACCTATAACTGATGTAAGTATTAATTTGGCATTTAAATTTAGTTCCATTTTTTAATTTCCTATTATACAATTTTAATCTATATTTCTAATAAAAAGAAAGAAGTGCAAATTTACCTTACAATTTTATTAAAATAAAATATATTTTTATTGTTTTCCATTTGAATACCTTATAAAATTATATTAGTAAATTTTAATATGAGTGTAAATGAAGATTATGTAAGGCCAAAAGATAAAATAATTTTTATATGCATGAGTTAAAAAGTCTAAAATATTTTTAGGTGTTATAAAAATAAACACATAAGTAATAGTGGATTTAGATTACCAAAAACAATAAATCTATATATGTAACGATTTGTTCAAGGATGACAATAATTTTATTAGAAAGCCATTATTATTATAGATTCTCGTACATTATTGTTATTTTCATAAGTAATAAAAAGTTATTGATTTGGGTAATTGAGGATGACTATCCTTAATTATATTGCTCTGGATTAAATTATATACATATATACTTAGTAGCACTGACTAATATATTAACGTCATGTTTATTTTAAAAAAAAACTTTACTATAATCTGAGTAATCTGACTAATGTAAGACAAAACTAAACAGTAGTTATTCATTATGGATTTACAAATTTATTAAAATATTTGTTAATTTTTTTAAGAAATATTAATCACTACATATATCTATATACGTACTTAAGTAAAACATAAATTTGTAGCAAATTTTATTTATTACAGGATGAAGGATCTTGGATAGTCTCTGTTGCAACATTAGCTACCCCTCCATCATGCATTCTAGTATCTTGGGTAATAAAACAATTGGGTTGCAAAGGCTCTTTAATGTTATCATCTGTTTTATTATTGGTACCATGGATAATAATAATTTTTGCAAAAACTCCCTTAGTTATTTGTATTGCTCGAGTTATTGGAGGACTTGGTTTTGGCTGTGCCTATACAGTAAGCAAAATCTAATTATCTAAATTTTCAAATGCTTTCATTAACTCAATCATTGTAGAGTTCTACAATGTACTCTGGAGAAATTGCAGATGTAGATATTCGTGGTAAATTAGGAATAATAACATCAATCATGAAACTGTTAGGAACACTAATAGTACTTTCAATTGGACCTTTTGTTTCTTATACAGCTTTGGCTTTGATTTGCCTTGCTGTACCAGTAGTATTTTTGGCATTAATGACATTTATGCCTGAATCTCCATATCATTTGTTATTATGCCAACGAAGAGAAGAAGCTCGTGAAGTGTTAAAAACATTGTCTACAAACAGCACTTCACAGGAAGCTATAGATAAACAATTAATGGAGATTGAATTAACTATTGAAAATGATATGCAAAACAATACATCACTTTGGGAACTGATTAGTAACGTAGAATATCGTCAAGCTTTGATTATTTCAATTGGCATCAAAAGTTTAAATCAATT
Source organism: Falagria sp. GC000072 (assembly GCA_030556245.1). NCBI lineage: Eukaryota > Metazoa > Arthropoda > Insecta > Coleoptera > Staphylinidae > Falagria > Falagria sp. GC000072. The sequence goes on along the minus strand of JASKGN010001189.1, from coordinate 34,582 downwards.
TAGTGGAGTCTTTGTTATTGATAGTTACATGCAACAAATCATTGAAGATTCAGGCAGTAGTATATCCCCGGAATATTCAAGTATAATTTTTGGTTTCGTTCAAATTCCGGCTGGTAAGCGAGATTTTTCCAAATAAATTCCACAAATGTTATAATCAATCTAAATAATTTTACTTACATTTTAGCATTCCTTGCAATCTTCTTAGTGGACAGAATTGGACGCAAACCATTGTTGATTGTTTCTGCTCTTGGATGTGCCATTGCTTTAGCTGGTGAAGGAATTTATTTCTACCTCCAAGACGAAGCCCGAGTTAATGTTGACCACATTGCTTGGTTACCAACAACAGGAATTGTTTTGTTCCTCATCATGAATAACGTTGGAATAACTACAGTACCCATAGTAATCCTTAGCGAAATCTTCCCAACCAATATCAAAGGCATTGCAATTGCTGTAAACACTTTTTATGGTAGTTCATTGAGTTTCCTGGTGTCGAAATTTTTCCGGCCAATAAGCAACGCGATTGGAATGCACTACACGTTTTTTATTTTCATGACTTGCTGTTTAATTGGTATTTTCTTCGTGATATTTTGTATGCCAGAAACCAAAGGCAAGACTTTCACTGAGATTCAGTTGAGGTTTAATAAAAAGTACATTAAACGACGCGCCAAGAAAATTCAGAAGGCACACGAAAAACAAGCACGAGAAATGGGCATTGAAAGCAGTTACAAAGAGTTTCACGAAGGTATTGCCACTATTACAATATCGAATAAATGAAAGAGCCATAACAGCTGTTTTCGTCAGTTTTCGTATTGTTAAATCACGCCAATGTTGGCAATCTTCTAGTATTACTAAATTTAGTATTTGTTTATATTTAGGATAGAAAAATATTATTTAACTAATTATTTATTTTAAAGGTTTTGTCTTTTATGTAAATGACAAATAAATCTATGTATTTCTGATGATATTTTAATTTGTTTATTTTTCTCCTACTTGCAAATGTTACAAAAGTATTTACAAACGCTTGTAAGTTTTTTTTTAATTAGAGAGAAGGTAAAAATCTGAAGGACTTATAATCTACCACCATAAATATGTGGTATGTGTAAGCCCTCAGAGATTTACGTCACCGATTATCCTTGTGGAGTCCTGGGGCATTTTGCCAAAACCAAATAATAAAGAATATTAAAAAATATCCAAGAAAATACAAAGCTAGGAAAAATCTACCGTTTATTCATCCATATGATCGATAAAAACATTCTTAATCAATAAATTCCTAATTTTATCATTAACTATCGCTATGAATTAAGATATTACAGTTTTATTTTAACTTTATATTGTCAGTCATGATTTCTTCCTGTCCCTCAGCAATCTATCGCCTGATTATGATTCATTCACATTGATAAATCATTGTCCTTCGCCTTTTGTTTTCGAACATATAATCATTTAATTTATTTATTATAATTATGATATATCTAGATTACGTATAAACAAAACAAACCGCATTTTGTATAGTAAATAAATAAATTCGCGTTATTTTCAAACTAAAGATATTTTGAATAAATATTTTTTGATAACTATAAAAGACACATGAAAATATTATAAATTCTTATAAAAATGTGGATATTGTATAAAATTGGCGGATATTTGTTGAAACCTCATACCAAAAACAAAAAAAGATATATATAGATTTGCCTTCGTAATAAAACAAACTCTTATCATCGAAACATTAGAATTTGCAATCTAATTTCTCATTCTATGTTAAATTTCAACACCATTTCAATATCAATAATTCCCCCTGCACATTATTTAAATTTTTGTACTTTACTTGAAACGATTTCGGTATTTGAACAGATGCTTAACCATAGACGCATACTTACATTTTATAAAGTAAATAATTCTTAATGAAATACGTTCGCATATTAAAGTAACTTATATTTAATATTTAAATTTTAATTTAGCTTAGGGCCTTATTCATTAAATTATTTGATTGTATAAATGCATCTCGCGTTGCATTGCTAATAGCGGTTTGAGCATGTTGATAATGATGGAAAGCAACCGTTTTCCATAAATAGATAAAAACATCTTGAAGTTAGCAAGCAAGTAGGTCATATAACTACATTGCTTTGTCTAGGTTGAATAGGCATTTGTTAGGATGTCGATAGAAACTAACAATAACCGCTTTTGAATTCGAGGAACGTGTGTTCCGTCACCGACATTATCACGTCTTTTTGTTCGCGTCGACGATGACGCCAAAAGCATAACGACGCTCCTGATGCAAGGATAATAACTGTAAGAGCTCCTATCAGCATTAGCCCTGCTGTCAATACAGTTAATGGCAATCCAGCATGCATCGAACAATTTACTTCCTGTTCATCATTGCCTGAGGGACAATGTCGTAAACCATCACACCATAATTCCGGACTGATACATGCTCCTAATTCTGGACAACTAAAACAAAGAACATATTTGGAATTATGAATTATTTATTGTAATAACGAGACAAAAGTTACCTGTGAGGACAATTAGGTGGTGTAAATGTGAATAATGTTGTTTGTAAAGTCAAGGCAGGATTTTTTGATACTTCAATCCAATTAACAGCAAAATTTCCAGGTTCCCGTTGTAAGAATTCAATAATAAAACTTCTTACATGTTTTGTTTGGAGATGTTTGTAATTGTAGACGGTCCAACCTTCAGAAAACAATTCCACAACATTTCCTGTGAATGCATCCGGACATATAACACTCATAGAAGCAGATCTGCCTGGAGCGTAAACAAGAATCCTATTTCGAGTACTACAATAACTGTCGTTCTTCATTTCAACTCCCTTGATTTTCAAATACAAGAAATTTGTGAACGGATTCTCAGGCTCTATAAGCCATGGTTGATTTGTACAATAAACAGCAGTTTGGTTCGCTGCATCACTATTTCGCAAAGTGATTTCTCCACTAGAACCTTTCAATTTCCTTGTTTTCCATGGATCAACACACCCATGTTCAAACTGTGCTTGAAACTCATATGTAGCATCAAAGAAATAATCGCTGTAATCTTCTGTAATATTCATTTCAGTGATGATAAACTCCATCACAACTTTTCTTCCTGTCTTAGTAAGAATCTGAAGATTGTCACTGACATTCCCACAGAGACAATCTCGTTTAATTTCTACCCCTTGCCAAGGATATTCAGTAATATGAATTTGCGCAATGCCATTTCTGTGATCACCCATTGAACATTTCCATCTATCACTTTCAGAATCGAAATGTGATCTGCAACGTTTATCTCCCAGTCCAACCTTTTCAAAATTCAAGAGGAGTCGCTTCCTTTCACCTCCTTCAAAATGATATGAGCAAGACAACGATCGCTGACCTCCTCTTCCATATAAAAACGTAATCCTTGGCGAATAGAACTTCCCAGAAGAACTGGTAAAGATTCGATCGCATGGGTTTAAAGTAAGCTGGGCACCCTCTTGTGTAAAGTCTACAAATTCATATCGCAGCACAAAACTAACAGGATATATGACATTTCCATAACGAATAGTTTGAGCGATGGTTAAATCTGAGCCAGAAGAAACGTAACTTTCTTTTAAGCCACAAGGTCGTGTCATACGTGAACCGTTACTAAGAAGTGAGTGATCACAAAGCTTTGGTTTGTCATCCTTGCAAAATTGTCCCATTAATGCTACATTTGGTTTGGTTTTTATATCGCCATCCCACAACTGCAATTGCACATCGCAATCCCCGTCGTATTCACTTATACGATCTGATGTGACATGATATTTTATAAACGAGATCCATACGACTTCTTTAGGATGACCACGAAAGTGATAATGGCATGTCGTGTTTGGAGGCAGGGAATGTAATGGGCTTTCTAGAATTCCTGATGGATTCTCGAAGGTTGAAACGAGAAATTCGCATTTTTTACCTTGTTCAATATATGTTGGGGAAGCTTTATTCACATAGAAAACCTAAAGAAATTAAAATTCTATTATAGAAGAGATTTAAATTTGAAATTTAATGAAGCCACCTAATTAAAAAGGTTTTAATAATTTACCTGTACTTCCAATTCGAAACCTGGGAGATAAGAAAGTGGTAGAGGATGAAATGGATTGCCGAAGGGTGACGTATGGAATCTAACGAGCAACTCGGGACCAGAACTAATTATCTCCGGAACTGTCTCCCCGCTACATAAATGAGCCAATATTGGACTACTCTGCTCGCTTCCGTCTAGAATCTCAATGTAATCTTGCATAACGTTACATTGATCCCATATTCTGCAAATTGAAAATTATTCTGATTACTTCCAAATTTGACTAATTATTAATTTATTGAATTAGGTAATCTCCATTTCTATTCCATGTTTGTACACTGATAATTTAAAAAAAGAATGAATGATAGATGGTATCATGATAATATATATGGATATATTTCACACCACCCCTATAATGTGTTTTAGTTTACAACTCACCGAAGAACCCGGTCACTATTATCAAACTTAGTAACTTGATGATCCTTGTGATTATAGTGCGCCTGGCGTACAGCGATTAGAGCGTGCTTTCCTGGAGGAGCAGATTTATCTCGTACACGATAGCTGCAGGTGAGGTTGCGAGGATAAATCCCAGGATAGTTGGGTGACTGGATTCGACATGGTCGTTTAAAGCAACCCTCTAATAAGCGATCGCAATAAGTGTCTGCTTGTAGCTTCCCACGATATGACCGTTGCGAAGCATTGCCATATCTTATCCGAGCGTCACTCAAACGCAAAAATTTGTATGAAATCTTAAACTCAAACCCATTTTGATGCTGGAAACATTCACATCCAATAAATAATAGATTAACCCTCTGCTTAATTGAGTTATTAACTTTGTAAATGTACCTGTTGCGGTAAACGAGCAAGATGTAAAGTTAAATTAATACTCGGTGTTTCGCTATAGTAGACGGTATACCCCCAAGAACTACCACACCATTTACCACCTTGCGGAGGACGATTGCTCTCAGTAATCGAGATATACCCATCCGGACAACCCTCAGACGTGAACGATTCGAACGTGCCCACCGAAAATGACTCGAAGCTCAGCTGCAGAATTCAAGGTATCGCGAGATAAATAAGAGAGCATGCAGTATTCAGACGGCGCAATTACATCAAGCAAATTTAGTGCAGTGCGTGCTCACCTGTACCAATTCGCCAAGCGCTTTTCCTGCAGCTGTGAAATTCAAATAGCACAGGAATGGTAACTGTATTTCTTCCGGCCGTTTGATTTCCAATTCGTATGTGCGTCCCACTTCGCCAAAGTACGTTCGATTGCACACTGAAATTTATAAGATGCTCTTTAAACACCAACATATTTATTCTTGCAACAAGACTGCGCAAAAACCTTCAAGTTAATAAATAATTGAATTTTCCGGCTTCGGATTTCAAGCCTTAATTAATATTACTAGTGCCTTGGCTGGATTCTTAGTCTTAAAAATCGCTAATTTGCAAATGAAACTTCGACTTTCTCCTCGACTAATTTGCGACTTTATAAATTCGGCATTATTAACTTTCGGAGCTTTCGTATCCGGTTAATAATAACCGAGTAAAACTTTTATTAAGTTAAACATCATAAAGCATGAAAACTCTTGAAGGTGCGTCGGGCTCAGCTTGACTTTGCCCCGTATTTAATTGTTTCAGTTCTGAAGTCGTGCATGCTTCGAACCGGAAACTTCTTTCCCCTTTGCACGACTTCTCCGCGCCAACGTAGTTAAGACAAAACTTTCTAATAACCTATTTAGTTAAGATATATTTTCTTCTTTGAGTCAATTTATGTACTGCTTCCTGGGCCATATTCACTATATTACACTGATTATCCATTACATTTATGGAGTGTAATTGACCAGAAAAAACGGAACCATGCATGACTTTTTCTCAGTTCTGCAGTATAGAATTTAGAAAACATAATGCAAAAAAAAATCTGGCATTATGCAGCCTTCATGTTAGAAAAAGTATGTATTTGGAACCCAAGTCGTACGTGCTGATAGCAACATTTAAACTGCAGATGACTTACGTGAGCAGTCCTGTGGTTCGTCGGAATTATCCTCGCAATCCTGCACGCCGTTGCAGTAACGTTCAGAACCGACGCATTGTCTGCCGTCGGCACATTGAAATTCGAATTTTTTGCAGGTCGCTTCACCTTTCACCTGCTGTTGGTGAGCTTCATGTCTACGGACCAATTTTGGTCCTGTTTGTTTGCCTTCTTCTAGTCGCACCATCAACGTTCCACCGAACGTGACTAGAAGAAGCAGCCCAGATGGTAGCCATCTCTGCCGCATTCTTTTCTGAAGGAAACAAAAATACACAATTTACATTTTGCTATATTGAAATAACATTCGGCTGCTCCTATTCATGCTTTTCATCATTTCAACTTGGATGAAGCTAAATAAATCAAATTCAGATTTTTTTAAATCAAGGGTTGTTCAGGTTCTAGATCAAAATTCTACTGTTACTATATGCATCCCCTATTCTTTAAAGCATGCTCGGCAATCCCACCGCATTGTTATATATTTGCCGGCTATCAGTTATATTGGCAAAGATGGATTGCCCCATTGTGAGTAGAACTTAAATGATAGCCAGCTTTTTCCTCCTGTGCACCGCTTTGCACAACGACGATACTTTTTTTCAATTTGAGTCGAATGCCCAACGCCATCCATGGCTATTTTCCAAGACATTAGTTATTGCCAGCTTATACGCGCCGAGATGCTGATAATTTATGTTCAACCCATGCCGAACCAGAAGGACCATCGTACCACAGTCGCATACATGCAACACATTGCTTGGAGTTTCTCGCCTGCTTTCTTGCTTGCCAAAAACGAAATGCCTTCTAATGGCATAATTTATGCATGCTACTCCAAGCAAGATGTGGAAAGCTACAAGTATCCCGACTAAATAAAGCCAATGAATATTGCTCCCTTAATTAAAGGTTGCTTTGATTAATTATTTATTGATTAGTGTTACTTTGATGTGTTAATTTTATGGATTTAATATTCATAAGTTTTAGATTTAAATAGACTTTGATTAATTGTTAATGTAATGTTACAAAGCTGATTAGATTAATTTTCACTTTCTAAATTCAGTTTTATACTTACAAAAAAAATAGGAATCGCAATACTTTTTTAATATACCATAATTTTAATTACACATAAAACTAAATAAATTTACAAGGAACAATAAAGAAACAAAAATTTTAATTGTCAAAATATATTCAACTTTTTATTCATCTTTAATACATAAAGAAAAGCAACATAAACAAAACATATAAAGGATAATAATGGATAAGGGGTAATAATACATTAAAATTAAACAATCAATGATGTTATAACTCTTACAACATAACAGCTCATTATTTCACATTATGTACGAAACAAAGTAAGCGCGAATATAGGTACTTTAATGATCCTTGTTTTTAATAACCATTGTTCAGAATGACTACTTATACTATGTTGTTGATTATTATCGTAATAAAGGACCTCATAGAAGTAAAAGCAAACGCGAAGCAGTGTCAAAACACCCTTAAATCAAAAACATACTTAGCCAGGATTAAAACGTTTAGGAACTCATATATGCGGGACGATAATACTCCGTTCATGCAATAACAATACTACCTCAAACAAAATCATACAAAACAAACATATTTCCTAGTTTTAATAGAATATGTTCGACAAGACTACAAATCTTTACCTTTCAAGCACAACACTCACTGAAACACAATGGCAATGATGATCAACAACAACCCTTGATTCTAGCTTCACAATTCACGTATATTGTGAATCGAAGAGAAGCGTGTGCGATGAAATGAGAAGGCCGGCGCGGGACTAAGCTGCCGCCGCCAAGCCAAGCGTGGCTGCTTCGCTTTCTGTACGATTTGGGGGCGGTAAGTGCGCAGCAGTGTGGGCGCATGCGATCGAAATTGCTCGGAGAATATCTCTCTGAAGCAAATTACAAATAAAAGCATAGCTTAAAAATTTTGTACAAAATAGATCTATTTCAAATCAAAGGCTTCTTTTGTTATTTGAAGTTCCTTTTACAAAAATACAGGTTTTTCAAAGACTTCTTTTGTTTCATGGGGTGGGTAAAATAAGATAATTAATTAATTGTTTACAAAGAATTCATACATTACAGTGAAGTGTAAATAATATATAGATTTGATATAGTATAAAGTATGTATCAAACGAATGCATCTGCTGGGATACTTCCAAGGTTTTTCGCTTCATTGTATGCAAATAGGGCTAGATGATAGGTCCAATTAGTTTCTTCCAAACACCTGTACAACAAGGATATATTTATTAGAATTTGAAATAAATGCTTTAAAAAAAAAACTTACTTTGTGGCCCACATAACATTCATTCCAGTTTCCATCCTTAAAGAATTTATCATTTGTTCTTTCATTGTTGCATCAGGAATGGTAACTGGTGGTGCTACTGTAACATCTGTTGTAGATGTTGAAGGGGTTTCGGAATATTGAGGTGGTGGTACTGTTGATCCTATTGTTACTGGAGTTGTGGTAAAGGCTTTCTGTAAAAATCAAATTTTGCAATTTAAAAAGTTCTTTTGATATCTAAAATAATATTTACTTCGGATTGAAGTTCAGTAGCATTAGTAACATGTAATTCTTCATTGACAATACAAAAACCAGCTCCACTTGGAACAACAACAAATGTGCGAAAGAAATATCGCAAAGGTGATACTTTCCTTCCCGTCCGTAATTCTTTGAACAAACCAGTCACATTTAAAAGCAACATGGTTGGCTAAAAGAAATAAAACAAATAATTTCACAACAAATTTTTATATAAAATTAGAACGTACAGTGAAAAAACATAAATCGACAGTTAAACTGTTCATATCATGTTGAGTTGTTGGAAGTTCTTCAATAAAATTCATCACTGACATTTGCCCTTGTTTTAGAAGTTTCCTTCTCCGTTCTGGATCAGTCACTCTTTCTAAATTTCTGTTATCATTATTGTACCAATTCAATTGTGCTGAATTCTTCGGGTTCTGACCATATCCATAAGACATTGTCATTGATAGCAATGCATTTGGATGATAAGCTTGCATTAAAGCTTTGCGATCTCCACTATCCATAACTTTAAAATACTCTTCCAAAAATTGACGTATAAGAACTTGTCCTTCTTGATTCACAAGGAAGGTTTGTTTAGTTGTAGGAACTGGAACATCTTCAACATCGAAGGAAATTGCTGGAGGTAGATCAACTCCATCCTGAGATAAACAATTAGGTAATGATTTATTAAAATTAAGTTTGCAATTCTTACCAATCTTTCCAGTTTTGGAAAACGCTTACGGACATCACTACGAACAGAAAATATATTTTCGCAGAATATGAATGACAATTGTCTTATAAATTTGATCTATAAATATATTAATAGTGTTTTTTCTACTTTTGGCAAGAATTGAAATGAAGTAGTACAAATTATATCTTTGTATTTTTCAAAGATTTTGTGACTTTGAATTTAGTCTAAAACTTAAATATTGTCTTGTTAGCTTATGCAATTGTTTTGTAATTTAAATATTACATCGAAATTTATTTTATGAAAAAAGCAAAATTATTAAGAAAACAAATTAGTTAGCGGAGTAATTTGTTCAAAAGATTTTTTCCTTTATTTTTTTTTAGCTTTTGTTCAATATCTTATTACTAAGAATTAAAATAAAATCTTTTTGAGTTCAGTTTTGAAAAGATACAAACAGTAGACAAACAATATATCTATTATAGAAAATTAAGTTTGAACGCAATATGGGAATGGTTCATAAAAAGGAAATATAGCATAAGTGTACAATTTCTGTACATTTCGATTCAAGTTCTTCGCTCTTGCGAATGCAATGATGGTTGCGTTAATAGCAAAAAGGTTTTTCTAAAACCCAGATACCATCTTGAAGATTGTAGATTGTAACAGTACTTGTAGCTGATACATGTGCTATTGCAACGAGGCGAGAGAACAAATGTAATCGTTTGCTATAATTCTATGACTGTTATCATAGAGGATAAGAATAGGTATCTCCAAACGTACTCAATAGAGTGTTTGATAGAGGTATTATAGTTTTATTTATTTATTTTTCTTTATCATGTTTGATAAGGAATGTGAGGAGGGATATTTTGTTATCATAATTTGATAACTCTTATTTTATTTATATTTATATATTAGGTAAATTATTTACCTTGTTTAGATATATCATTTGACTATTGTTTGTTAAATATTTCCAGGTTTGATTAAACTTGTGTGATTTTAGTTTAATTTGATTAGTAATAAGTTTAAAATTAATAATTATTTATGACTTTCAAAGGTGATTCATTTTTGAACAAACCTTCAATGCTGATATTTGTAATCTTAACAATGTTATCATAAACTCTATTATTGAATTTTAGTAAAATATTGAAGTTTCATAAGTAAACAATGACAATATTCAAGTAGACAAGCATGAAATGTTAAATCTAATAAAAAATGTGTTGCTAAATATATAAATTGAAATAAACTATTTGTCATTATAAAATATAAATTTGAATGAATGTTAGCAAAACATTTTTTTTTTCAATTTTGTACTAATTCACTTCTCATTCATTAAATTTAAAAAAATTAATTGAGTTAAATAAAATTGCTTCAAAATTTCTACAAAAACAACTTCTCAAACTCCACATGCATGAAACTTGAATTTACTTCTTACCAAAAATATGACTTGAATTTTTCCTGTTAATAAAGAAAATTATTTACGTTACCTGACATATGATGCTTGATCTTTATAACTGTCGCAAAGTGGGTTTCCAGTCAAAACAATTTCAACTAACGGTAAAGTAGTAAAATTGTCTAAAGTATTGATATTTTTGAGCTACAAGAAGATGAATAGTCAAATTAATTATAGTTTGCCTCACAAACTTCGCAGATTTGCGTTCATAATATCCTAATAATAAAAAGATAAAAGAAACAAATAAAAGCAAAACCTTATTGCGCGCCAAATGAAGAATCTTCAAATTTGGGAGTTTCTTGGGCAAATCCTTAAGGTGTGACAAAATTTGAATATTGTTATCATTCAAACTAAGTGCCTGAAGATCCGGAATGTTTTCGTGGATGATATTAATAACTGCCAGTGTCACAACAGGTTTGAAAAGTGGACAGAAATTGTCCTGCAGGTCAGGGTCAGCATGAAACTTTGTCATATCCAATGCTCTGGATTCGGAGTTATATCGTTTTGCCATAGCAAGTTTCATTTTGTCTCGCAGCTCAGCTGTGACATCCACATTTGGCATATCTGCTTGTACACGCATAAGTAATTTGAAACCATCTGGCATTTCGATTTCTTTGTTGAGTTTATACAATTTCTCTGCTACCTTGTGATCCTCAATATAGAAACATGCATTTCTTCCTTCTGACACATACTAAACAATTCAATAAAACACAAATATTAGATTAGCACCATTAAATAATAAACAATAGCTTACCATATAGGGAATTAACGGCATGGGTGTTAGATGATCCAATATTTTCTTCAATAAAACTGCTTTATCATATTTACCACCATAGGGTATCTGAATTAATAAATTGAAAATAAACATCTTTGTATTACAAAAAACTTCAAATTTACAATTTAACAAAGTTATCGTTGAATAACTTTTGCCCCAAAACCTCATGGAAGTAATTAACTTACTACAGAGATTTACTGGTATAGAAATATATTGAAATCAGCCTCTACTCACATTTACTCGATACCAATTTAAAGAACTGACAAATAAACGTTTATTAGGTACAGGAGACCCCGTACGACGACGACCCCTTTGGTATCTATTGCCTTTGGGCCTATTAACTTGTGTGATGTAGCTAAGGTCATCTTCATACCGATCCAAATGTTTAACAGCAAAATTCTTTTGACCATTACCACGCTGCTGTTTAAAACTAACACGCCTCTTTGGAAAATCCGCACGATGTTCTAGCAACAAAAACAATTATTAAATGGCCTTGTTTGAGAGCTTAATATTACAAAACTACCTTGATTCCATTTTCCTCTGGGTTTTGGCATATTGTAATATACTACACAATGTGATATTATATTAAACAATTATTTTATACTTCACTAAATATTAATATCTTAATCTTAAATGGGCTAAAGTAAATATCAGGAGCCACCACGTTGATGCATGATAATACTTATACTACACACGTTAACTATGCTGAAAATGGTGAATGTGGTGAACTGCTGATGTAAACGATGCGCCTGACTAGAAAGCCCCGTTTGAAATGGCGATTTTAAGCATCGAACATTGCGCACGTCACCTAGCAGCAATAAATAAATATAAAACCAAATTTAATGGTCTAGAAATAATCTCTTTCATTTTATAATTATAAAAAGATATGATTAAAAAATTATAAACATTGAAAATGTGCGTAATTTATTAATTTAACACAGGTTCGCCTAGGTTACTGACGGACGTTTAACTAGTTGCATATAATAAATTAAACAATACTCATTTAAATCTTCATATTTTTGAAAATTCAAAATTTATTTTAGAAAAACTCTTTAATTTATTAATTTGACAATATTATGAAACAGAGATATTATAATATATATCTATATGGTAATGTTACAGCATTCATTTTTCTCAACATAAAAAAAATACAAATATGTTCTATTTTAAAATTACCAAATTACCAAAATACTAATTTTGCTCAATTGATATTATTTTCGAAACTATCCCCCAAGCATGAAAACCTTGTGAAAATATAACACAGTTTTCAAGTATAAATTATGCATTTTCCCATAGAAATGAAAACTCTTAGATAAATACCAAGTTCTCCATAAATGATTTATGCAAATTATCTGCATATTCTATGCAAAACGAAAAAGGACAGAACAAATCCCCGGATGTACGCAAGCTTCAGTTCTGTAATTTCTACGTCATTATCTATAGGGTTCTTGTTTCATGGCTCTGTTAGTCCAACTCCTTCTGTCGTCAGTTTAATATCGTTCGAGTTCGAGATAGGATTTGGATTGAATCGCGAACGTGGATTAAATCTTATTTCATTAAATCACGTCGCGTCGTGATTAAGCTAATTGTGCTTTATTAATAAAATCTTTTTATTCAAGTGCTAATTTTAATTTTTCGCATATTAAAAGAATGCTATAAGTGTAAATTAAATAGTAGTTATTAAATCATTTTAAAAATGTGATACTTTAAATAATTGAATTGTTTAAATTTCTTGGGAAATTCTACAATGTATTTAAGTGGATTTTCCACATGGAAAACTTTCACTTTGATGTAAGTTTGTTAGTTATTATCTTTGTTTTGTTAGTATTTCCATTAAGCAATAAGATCTTTGCATAAGTTTTTAAAGTTTTAATAAAATTTTTGAAATGGGAATTATCCTTGGTATTTTATTATAAGTCGTGATGGAAATGTTTTTCATTATCATGATTTAATATAATTGCATATAAATATAATTAACACTATATTAATAAAAAAAAAGTTAACGTGATAATTATATAACAAGGTGTGTGTAATAATTTTATATTAATACACTCCTTTTTTAGACCTTCAAATTATAAAAACAAACAAAAACATTTATTAACGTTCTAAATATAAATAATAAATAATTAATAAAAAGTTATATATGCTGTATGAAAAATAAACACTTATTAAGGATTTTGCAACTCACAAAGTGCAAATTCAAAACTAATAACAGAATACAAATTAAAGTTGGAAGCAAACAATGTAATTATAAAGCTATTAACATTATGAAAACTTTCCAATAACGTAAGCATACTTTAAGATGAACAAATTGCGAGCTCACGATCACCTCTACCATAAAAACAAATGGTCCTCGAGTTAACGATCTCGTTGTTCTTGTACTTATATCATTTATTTTGTTTCGTTGATGTGTTGTATATAGCTGTCCGCGTTTGGTCCCTCGAGGCAAATTCATTCTGCAATTCGAATCTAGATTGGCGGCTAACCGGCTAAACCTACGTGCATAATCGGAGCAAGGGTAATGTACCAAATTTGTAATAAGATCTCCGTTGATTTTTGCAATTTGTAACGAGTAGGTATAAAAAAATACGATTGGACTTGCGTAAATCTCGATTGAATTACTCATTCAAATTTGAACTGCAGGTTTAAATGTTTACTTATAGTGTAATCATATAATTATTCCTTTATTATCAATCTTATATTAATTGCTAGTTGTTAAGTGTTCTACTTGTCCAAGTGATATACGCACTTGTTTTACAATAACGTTCACAAAAATATTTCGTACTTAAATGTAGGTCATTTGCTTGTAAATTTAATAAATTCATATTATCTTATTATTATGTCATATTACAAATTATGAATTCAATATTATTCAAAATCTGTTTATAAACTTATGTAAATGTAAATTAAATTCGACTTTAATGATATTCTATATACAAAACTTAATTATTAATTGCTTTCAGATTGTTCTGCACTTTAGTTGAACAACTTGAGTCAATAGAACTCCAAGATTGTCCTGAAACTGCTGGTTGCAGGAAAATTCGTCAAAGGATCTTGGGAAACTTCTTGGAGAACTCACACAATGTTGAATACACATCAAACAATGATGAAGATATTCTCACATGTCGTAGTTACATTGATGTTGAATTTTCTCTATCTGTGAAGGCATTGTTCCTTTGCAAATATGACAATACAACGTTTTATTTAAACAACGTCGTTAAAAAACTCCCCAATGTGCAAGCAATTGTTATTTTTGATAGTACTGTTTCTTATTTAATTGGACCGGAAAGACTTAATAATATTACTGTGAGTATCCATATATCCTGTCGAAATTAGTAAAATTTAACAAAAACTAATTTGATTAATAAAAATCATCATTTTAATTTCCTAATATTTTTCTAGCTATTGCAATTTAATAATTCTACATTAAAACGTATTGCTGACAATTTATTGCAAAACATGAGCAATTTGCACGTTTTAGATTTACGAAATAATTCATTAACTAAACTACCAACACGTTTTAGTCACTATCAACATGCAAGATTAAAATCAGTCTTTTTATCAAGTAAGTTTTTACTATTAAATTTTTACATATTTAAAAATAGATTGTTAAAAAGGAAAATATAAAAAATTCGATTTTTTTAGATAATAAATGGAATTGCACGATGGAATATTTAAAATGGACATGGAATATAAGCACATTATTAATAAAAGACCGTGATAAAGTCGAGTGCTTTGGCGAGCCCTTCAATGGAAAACCAATATTTCACATCGGTCAAATTCAGAAGGTAATGAATTGAAGCTTTAACATTTAGAACTCATGATTCGTTATGCAATTTATTCAAACTCTAAATTTACAAAGTAGTTAATTAAAATTTCGTAGAATAAATATCCTTTTTACTGCAAACATATTAAAATTGAGTTTTAATTAAAGAGACTGAATTTCAGTCAAACTGTATTACAACTAAAATAATATTTTGAGTTTATAAACATTGCAAAATTTAATCCATGAATGTGTTTGTTTTAGAATATGTTAGCGGAATGTCCTCGAAATTGCGAATGTGATTTATTCAATGTTGTTAGAGATTTCGATGATATATTGAATCCTATCATATCTGTGGAATGCATTAATCAAGGATTACTACAGTTGCCTACGCATTTACCGAATTTAACAAAGATTTTGCATTTGGAGAATAATTCGATTAGTGATTTGTCTCCTATTGTTACTAATAGTGCTTATCATAGTTTATTAGAATTGTATTTAGATTATAATATTGTTCATAGTATTGCTATCTTAGAAGGTGGAGATTGGTTAGAAAGTTTTGGAGTATTGTCTTTACGATCGAATAAATTAATGCAGGTATAAGGTTTTGTACAAAAGTTTCCAAGTTATCATGATTGAAATTCTTTTGTTTTTTGTTTCAGTTACCAACATATGCTTTAGATCATGCATTAACCCGTAATGAAAACATGCCAGACGCTGTGTTATTTTATTTAGGTGGTAATCCTTGGAGATGTGATTGTTCTTACACTCCTCATTTTCAAGAAATGCTCATGAAGTATGCCACACAAATTAAGGATCTCGATGATGTGAAATGTCGTTATATGCTTGGAGATGAAAATTCCTTTAAACCAGTAAAAAATAGAAATATATTAAGTTGGTATTAATTAAATTTTATTTTTGAAATTTTTAGATTGTAAGTCTCACAAGAACATCGATTTGTAGACAATACAACGAAGATGCAATTAAACCATTGGATTTAGTAAATATCATTCTTGGAACACTAATTATTTTAGTTCTGGGAAAGTTAGCTTATGATTATTATTTCTTTAGAAAGACTGGACGACTACCATGGATTGTTAGTAAAGTACTTTAGTTCACTAGTTTTTACCAATGTACAAATACAATGGAATAAATAAATGATATATGTATTAAATAAGTTATAAATTAAATCACCTTAGAGCAATTGCACTTTTTGCAACTTAACTTGACATTTATAGCCTTAAGGTAACAAAAGGACATTTCAAACAATTCTAGAAACTACCTAGACACATAAAGATAAACATAAAGACAAGTAAATCAAACTAAAGGTTATTGATTCATATAAACATATAATAGATAAATCTTAATGGTATACAAACTCTCACAACCTTTTCATTCATCATCCCTATAATATTCAGCAAGAGGGCCAAATAAATAAACAGCAGGACACGTCTCATCAGGATTTCCCAAAAATTGTGCATACAATTCCTGATATCGTGATAACGTTAATCCACCTCGTCTTCTATCATCATCCTAAAAATAATCTGTGAATAAATTGTTCTAACTCTATAAATAAAATAACTTACACTTAATAAATTATTGAAAGCTTCATCCACGATTTCGATATCCTCGATAGCAAATTTCGTGATGCAAGCAAATCGATACTCATCTGCTCCTATTACACCATCATCATTCAAATCCACCATTTTAAAATTGGAATCAATAAACATCTTCATTGCCTGTGGAAAGTCTTCGTATCGACGACCCACGCAACATTGTTGTACTGCTTGTTTGAATTCCTCCGTGGTGATCTTACCATCCTGTAAAAGTTCCTAGAGGGTCAAACGTAGGTTCGTTTGCAATTATTAATGAGTCTCGTGTGGGACCTATATTCTCAAAATCTACGAACATCTAAATTACATAGCTGTGAAGAGAACATGGCCGTGCTTTTACAATTCTAATTAAATAGTTTAAGGCTACATCGAATAGTAGAAAGCTAATGATAATTATTAAATAATTTTGTTATAGAATTAATGAGCATCAATAAATATTTTGTAAACTAATTTGTATGAGATTTAATTAAGGGTTGAGGTTTATTTTTAAATATATGAGAATATTTTGAAATTTTTACATGGCGCAAATCCAAACTTTTTGCCAATTGTAAAAGACAGAAAACTTGCTTTTAACTGCATGCACGGAAATAAAATGTGAAAAGTACTTGACAACTCATTATAAACGGGTGATTTCGAATAGTTTTGCCAAGAAAATTACCAATTTATCATTTTAAAATTACTTTTAAGAAGTTCTACTTAAATATACTTTAATCCAATTTAAAATGGTGATTAATTTACCTACATGTAACGAAAATTGTGTGTACAACAATAAATTTTCCTAATAACTAAAAACTAATTCTGAAAGTATGAAAGGCTGGTCAATGTATTATAACATAAATAAAATAAACAAATGACTGACTTGCATTTCTACGCAGTAGCAAAGTAAGTAAATTTGCTTTTGGAGCTCTAAGTATATAGCAATAATCACCTGAATTTACCAGTTGCGTGTACCAGTCAATTACCTTGTTAAAATCGGCCAACTCAGAAATTTCTTCCCACAAACTGAGCATGATGTGCTGATATTCCTGCAGTCTCGCAAAACTAAATTCGCCTTTGCCTTCGATTATAGTTGCACGAAGTGCTAAACATGAAAAATCCCTCTCGTCCAAATATCCGTTGTTATCAATATCTGAAAACACAAGTAATGATTAATTGGAACGAGAAAATATTTAGGAAACTATTTATTATAAATAATATAAGTCAAAGCATTAAGTCATTGTTTATAGTGTAAATATTTAACAGATCCAATCATCAAGCACATTTTCTAACGACTTCACACATTATGCTGATGTTTTTATTAGGTTTACGAAGGCACATATGTAGTTTATAGCAATGTTGCTTTATTTATAATTCGCCAAAAACATCTTTCAATCATTTATTGTTAGGTAGTACTTTGAAATTGAATACTTTTGCATCAGCTTCAGTTTTTCGTGTGCAAAATTTAAGATGGTTTATCAAATTTAAAGCATCATTGTTTTGTTTTTTGATTTCATAAATAGCTCTAATTCTATGGTTTAAATAATACCAGGAAAAATTTTGTAACTTGAAATCGGCATCGGCATAAAATAAAAAATATATATTTTTAGAGCTTATCCCGACTTAGCAGAAATAAACAGCAAATTGGTAGCAGAACAACAACCTATAACTTTTTCTAATAATATGTTTTATTATAGTATTTCATCATCGATCACCAGCTGAAAATTAATTTCGAAAATGTTTAAGAAACTTGAACGTCATCAGTTTATAAGTTGTTGTCATCATAAAATAAGAATTACAAGAAAAATACACTGTATGTGTATATTTCTAATTTCTATTTATTCCTCAAGAACAACATCTTGCTTATTTTGACACTGTCATTGTCGAAATAAAACCGGTGAATAATTGGATGAAATAATGAAAGCAGCTGTAGCATGTACAAAAGTCTCATTAATTAACAAGAAGCATCTTGTTGTAACATATTGTCATCTATTCTAGACTTCTTGAAAATGCGTTGGCTCGTCTCAAATAACCAACTTCTGCATGCCAAATTACAAGCGTTAATTATTTCAAATTGTATTTTAGTTGATTTATATTTAAATTCGAAATGCGGACGTCAGAAAATTTTTCTAACAAAACAGCATAGAAGATTTTATTGTATTTCCATAAAAACTTACCATATAAATGGCTAATGACAAAATTAACTCGATTATCCCAACTGTAGGCCATTACAAAAAATTATTAATACACTATAACAACACAAAAACTCTCAAATGCAAAATTTGCAAATAAATTGATTATTGAACGATTACGATTCGTTATGCGTAAGCACCCAAAATCGGCGAGCATGAACTTGCTATAGTGGAAAGCCGACAACGATTTTCCACGTTTCTATTTTCGACTTGAATGTGGTGTGATGCGCGGTCCACCCGTACTTAACAAGTAGGTGATCACAAGATGCGCTTGCTGTTTAAAATCGAACAAACTTAGTCTGGAATGGGAAAATGCGCAGTCGTTCTCAATGGTTTCGTTATTTTGCTGCTATTTTCCTGCTAGATTGACCACGATTTTCTTAAATATACCAATTCCACGACCAACTTCCTGGCGTTACTTTGGTGACTGGGAATTATACGCAACCTAAGTTTTAAAGAGAATTGTGTTTGTGCTCTTACTAATTGTGTTAACTACGAAATCTTCTAAAAATAAAATACTACTACTTTCCTTATATTTATTCAAATTTCTTCATCCAGTTTCTTTATACTAAATATATTGAATATGTTGTAAATCTGAAAATAGCAACATTTCTATGCAAAGGTAAAAAGATTTAAGAAAATAATAAAGTCATGTATGAAGAAATATAGTATTTATTTCTTTCATTTTACAACATATAAAATTTAATTTATACATTGGTTTCATATTATTTTATAAAGTATAAAAATATTGTATATTAATACAAAATAAGTAATAGTGTAATAACAGAGTATTACAAATATGTAATACAATAATAAAATTCAATGGAAAATACAAATATTAAAAGTTGAACTTGAAAGTTCATAAAAGTAAAATAAGTGTAATATATAAAATAGTAAAATATAAATTATAAAGTTCAGCACACGAACAATTTTGCACTGAATGTACGAAATTTAAATATAAAATAAAATATATAAATCCATTTAGGACTTGAAAACCCATAAAAATTAAATAAATGTAAAGTATAAAATAGTAGAGTAAAATATAAAGTTCAGCGCACAAACATTTTTGCACTGAATGCATGAAATTTAATTGAAAAGGAAAAAGCTCAAAAGATCTGGCTTAATAAAAATATAAAATATATAAATCCGTTTAGGACTTGAAAATCCATAAAAATTAAATAATTGTGATATAAAAGTAAAATATAAAGTTCAGCGCACAAACAAGTTTGTTTGCATTGAAATGCATGAAGAAATATGCAAATAATATTAATAATTTAAAATCCAAAGTAATTATGTTATCCTTTTCTGGCAAAAGAAGATTATGAAAGGGAGAAGAATGCATTGCATACCTTGGTTCATCAGGACGAGTAGCAATGCGAGCCCATCAAAATAATTTAAAATCCAATAATTATGTTTTTCTTTTCAGTCGAAGGAGAAATACGAAATAGAAAAAAACGCCTTTCACTCCTTGGTTCACCGACGAATGACAATGCGTGCCCATCAAGACAAGACAGATATTGCAGATAGTGAAAAATCCTGTAACAAATCGCAGTAATTAACTAATGTCACTAAATGATAATAAAAAATAATAGTAAATTCAATTCTTGCTTACCAAAGAAGAATTAACATAAAGAAAATATGCCATGGGCAAACTTCCATACAATTCAAATCAAAAAGAAATGTAGATAATAATATAAAATCGAATGCAATTGCAATTATTCCTTGTTGTGCAAAAGACGATTCAAATTGTAAGTGTATTATAGCAGATAGTAAATCACTGCTTGACTTTTATAATCTGTAACAAAATTTGAAAAATTAGAAATAAGCACAAAAATATAATATAATTAATTGAAGTAAATTTTATTTTGTAAAAATAATTGTTCGTACTTACAAAAGGAAAGTAGAAATTGAAGAAAAACCCAAAAGATGATATATTCCAAACAAAATTAATGTCCAGATGGTAATGTTCATCCGCTAAAAAAAGATAGTTTTAGAAAATGTAGATAAATTTTAAAAATGTTTATTCCTTACCTTATTCAGAAAAGTAAAATATAATATCAAATATAAAATATATATAATAAAGATAAAGATAATAAAGATAATGCTACTGTGCCGGACTTCGTGCAGCTAAAAGAAAAAAAAGGCATTAGACAGTTAACACATTTTGTGTTTAACAATATTACAAATTTGCAATATTGCTATAAATAATAATAAAAATTTGTATATGAATTAAAATCATTTAAAGTAAATTTAAAGTTGTAAAAATAATAATTGTTCTTACCAAAGTAAAAAAAGATAAAATACGGGAAAAGATGAAATCCCCGAAAACATAGATGAATCCCATGACAAAATTCGTGAATTCATATCTATATTTAAAAAAAAAAAAGAGTTTAGAAAATGTTAGTAAATTAAATAATTAGTTTTGCCCTACCTTATTCAGAATTAAAATTTATGGTAAATTATAAAATAAAATATAAAAAGCTCCGTGGCGAAAAATATGTAAAATGTGGAAAAATAATACTGCTCCAGACTTGATGCAGCTAAAAGAGACAAAAAAGGCATTATTAAAATTAAGACATTTTGCATTTCTTAAGCTAATTTGTAAAATAATAATTGTTCTTACCCAAGAAATAAAATTGAAGATAAAATCCCCGAAAACAGATAATTCCAGTAATGAAATTCATGAATGTCATCCTTTGTTTCTATAATAAAAAAAAGTTTAGAAAATGTTACTAAATTAAATAATCAGTTATATCTTACCTTAGTCAGAATTTAAACAAATGATATAAAAATAATTATTATGGGGAAATTGTATAATTTCCTCCCGCCTTAATATGCAGCTAAAAGAAAAAAAAGGCATTAGTAGAAGACTTGCTATGATTTTGAAGCTGATAAAAAATTATTCTGAACACAAATAGGTTTACTTACATTGAAGCAAATATGGATATAGAAACCACCCATTAGGTCAAATTCAATTCCAATTAAATAATTAAAATGTAAATAAGTTAAAAATCAAGAAATATTCCAATATTAAAATCCAAATCCGTCAGGACTCCAACAATCTTCCATATAAAAGTAATCCAATATAAATAAGTGTAATGATAATAGAAAACAAAAGATTTATCGGAAATCGAGAAAAAGGTTCCAAACACAAGTACAAGATAATACTCCTTTAGTTAATCTTATCAATGGCAGGTCGATTGCCACGAAAGCCGTTATTCCATAAAAAATCGTAGAAAATAAGAAAAATGTAAATAAATATAATACCACTGCAAATTGCCCTTCTTATCCATGGAAAGTCGTTTGCCATAGAAGACTAGTGGTATTCTTATTAAAAAAAAAGCTCGATTTCTGCAAGCTAGAAAAAAGTACTGTTAGCCTTAAAACATTCAAATGTTTATATATTTTCTGTTACCTTTTGAAATTTATTATCAAAAAGATTTAAGATTAAATTAATAATCCGATTGTCCATTGTACGGATCTGAAACACATTGTGTTAGAAAATTTTATTGAAATAAAATATTTATTAACACCTTACCATTTTAAAATTTTAAAAAAATAAAAATTTGTGAAGAAATATTCTTCGAAATGTATGAAGATAAAATAGTACTGATAGAATTAATATAAAATAATTAGTTATACAAAATTGCTCCCGTCTATTTATGCAGCTAAAAGAAAAAAGGCATTAGTAGAAATAAGGCTTATGATTTTTAAGCAGATAAAAAATTATTAACACAAATAGGTTTACTTACATTGAAGAAAAAATATTAAAAAAACTATTCCAATAAAAAAAATCCAAATCAGTCAGGATTCCAACAAATCCGTCAGAATTCCAACAATCATGCATTCAAAATGCCGAGATATTTGAATAAAAATAAATGTAATTATGATAATATCAGGATACAATGTTAATGTTCCGTTAATCGGGAAAAAGGTTCCAAACACAAGTACAATATAATACTCCTTTAGTTGTTATTCCATAAAAAATCGAAGAAATTAGAAAAATATAAGTAGTAAAATATATCAATGTATATAAGAATAAAGATTAAATATCTTTTTTTCCATTGGTGGAATCTAAAACAAAACATTGTGTTAGAAAAATTCGTTGATATCATTATTTATTAACACCTTACCATATAAAGATGTAAATAAAGTTGTAAATAATAAAAATTAAATAATCGTGAAGAATTATGTAAATATGGAAAACTAAAAATAAATTAAGTATCAAGTTTAATACATAAAATTATTAAATTGAAATACCTTGTAATCAATGTATCAAATAATGGTATCCCTGAGGACGCTATCCAATTGTTATTTCTATTCGCTTGGTAAAAGTTAAAGTAAAGAAAATAAGTTGGAAAATAATTTAATAATTCCAATTTCCATTGTTGTAATCTAAAAACGCATGCTGTTAAAAATTTCAATGAAATAATAAATATTTATTAACGTCTTACCATAATAAATGTAAAAGTAAAAAAATAATTCAAAATTAAATAATCTTGAATAAATGTAAATATGCAAAAGCTAAAAATTAATTAAATTAGATTTTAATACATAAAATTATTAAATTGAAATACCTTTAATCAATGTATCAAATAATGGTATCTCCGAGGAGCTATTCAATTGTTATTTCTACTCCACTGGTAAAATGGTAATAGTTAAGTAAAGAAAAGTAAGGAAAACAAATTGGAAAATAACTTAATAATTCCAATTTTCATTGTTATAATCTAAAACCACATCGTGTTAACAAATTTCAATGAAATAAATATTTATTAATACCTTACCATAAAAAATAAAGTTTAAATAAGCAAAAAATCAAATATTAAATAATCCTGAAGAAATGAAATTTAAATAATTAAGATTAATCTAATCTTTTTTCCATTTGTGGAATCTAAAAAACATTGTGTCAGAAAATATTATATTGAAATAAATATTTATTAACACCTTACCATATTATAAAAATTAAAATAAATGTGTAAAATATAAAATCTTACATATTCGTAAATATATATGTAAAGATCTAAAAATTAATTAAATTATAGATTTCAATACATAAAATTATTCAATTGAAATACCTTCGATCAATGTATCAAATAATGGTATCTCTGAGTAAACTATCCAATTGTTGTTTCTATACCCTTTCCCATTTTGAAAATGGTAATAATTAAAGTTGTAGGATTCTCAGTAGAAAACGTAATCCACGTTAGTCGAAAAATGTGTATTGAAATTAGCTGCTGTGCACATAAACGCCGCATTAATAAGTATACCTGTAACAAAATAAATACATCAGTTATGTATAATCTCATGTAATCAATAACAATATTAATTTATAAACTAAAAAATAATACTTAATAAAATATGGACAGAAAAATTATGATACCAGAAAAAAAAGCTGTAAGAATTAAAAAAAAAACTGCCCACTTATTATAGCTATAGCTTAATGTTTAAAAATAACTAGAAAATTAGAATGTAATACTTAATAAATTAATTTATAGATACCTTTGAAAATTTATAGAAAATGTTGCGTTCCGTAAAGGACTCGATGCCTTTTAAGAATTGGGACATGCAAGGATAGAAAATTTGCTTCCATTAAAACTAAAAAAATATAAAAGATTATATAAAATAAAAAATAGTATATAAATACTAAATAACATTTAATAAATAAAATTAACTAAATTACCTTTAAATGATAAGTTGATGGATGTTTCCACCCATAGAGTAGAAATTAAATAAAGAAATTGGTAATGTAATAAAAATTACATATCCAATAAAGTAATCAAATAAAGTAAAGTTGGCTATTGGCCAACAAAACAATTCTTCAGTGACTCTTGGAATCGGCCATAAAGAGATTCAATAATGTATAATAAATATAAAAAATGTATAAATCCAATGTAATATAAATTAAGCGAGTTCGCTTAAAATTGTGTAAATAAAAACTAAAAAAAATTAATTACTGGAACACAGTTAAAATAATTATATCAAATACTTACATATAAAAGTATAAATATATAAAGGTATAAGTAATATAATAATAATTTCAAATCCAATAAAGTAAAGTTGGCTACTGGCCAACAAAACAATTCTTCAGTGACTCCCTCATCTGGCCACAATAAAATTCAAATATAATAAATATAAAAAATGTATAAATCCAATGTAATGTAAATTAAGCGAGTTTGCTTAAAATTGTATAAAATAAAACTAAAAAAAAAAAAACAATTAATTACTGGAACACAGCTAAAATACTTATATCAATTACTTACATATAAAGGTATAAATTAAATAGAGAAATAAGTAGTATAATAATAATAAAGTAAAGTTAGCCATGGGCCAACAAAAGAATTCTTCAGTGACTCCCTCAACTAGTCTCAAAGATATTCAAATATATATAATAAATATAAAAAATGTATAAATCCAATGTAATAATTAAGCGAGTTCGCTTAAAATTGAAAAAATGAAAACTAAAAAAAAAAAACAATTAATTACTGGAACACAGTTAAATTACTTATATCAAATACTTACATATAAAGGTATAAATATATAAAAGTATAAATATATAAAAGTATAAATATATAAAAGTATAAATTTATAAAAGTATAAATATATAAAAATTCAGCCTGTAGTGCGTAATTAACGTTAAATAAAAAATGTTTGCACCTAAAAGAATAATCAACTTGTTAATTCGAATTTGTCCATTCTGAAATAATGTATTTTTCGTCGAAAAGCAAAAAATAATTAAAAATTGTACTTACCATTATAGGCATAAAGTGAAGTCACTACATCGCTACGGTTTCGCTATTTTTAAACCGTCTCGGTTCGTGCTAATCTGTAAAAAAAATTGTATCAGTTAGTATGTTACATCGAATCATAAGAATATTATAAAACTATTCATAAATCTAAAGTAATTTCCTTAAACAAAATCAATAAATAACTTAGAAGGCGGGAAAGCATGGCGTGCTTTACCAGATTTTCACGAATCGAAAGAAGCCATGATGAAGTTACATTCAAATTGAAAATTTCACAGCTAAACCAAAATCTTAATTTTGAAATGTACTCACAAATAAATAATTGTTCCTTAGAATAACAAAATAAATCGCCATGAACATTTATTCCACAACGTTTACACATAGTCCAAGATTCACATTGCAAACCACTTGAAGGATTAACTTAAACTAACGATTTTCCGAGCAACGCCGCCATTACGTGAACTATTATGTGATCGGATCTATTCGTTACGCCATAAAACGGTTTGCGCATGTGCACAACTTCCGACGTCAAACGAACAGACAGGAAAGAGGTTTCCATGGATGACAAAGCGCGGGAAGTCATGGCTTGCTGCTTTAAAAAAAAAACAAATGTCGTAGCTACTGTTTGTTGCCGCCATTTTTTTTGTCTCCTGGCAACAAAATTAATAACTGTCGAAACACTTTTAACGAATTGAAGAGAATTTTCTATTGAGTTCAAGCAAATTTATAAATGAGATATAGCTATTGAATGCAAAAAACAACTCAGAAATAGTTCTTTTATAAAAACCGAATAAACCGTCAGCAACTTCTCTAACCACTTCGTTTTGTTTTAAGAATATAAAACGCCTACATAAAAGACGAATGCTAACCTGAATAACTAATAACTGATGCCGACAGAAAAATTTACTTACAATTACAATAATACTTCCATGGAAGAATCTTTAAGAAGAGCGGAGAAGCCACCACACTATTTCTCACTTATTTTTTTACATGATTACAATTCACGATGCAGATCACACGAATGCACTGAATGAAATGACCGAACTGACTGACACCTTCACGGGAAATGCCACCATATGTAATGGCGGCGACTACTGTTTCCGGCAAAATGTTTTGCGCATGAGCAGAACTACAGAACACGATTGACAAATCTGTAAACATGGCCGCTAACACCGCCGGATGTCAAAGCTTGCTATTAAGAACGATCTACGAATATTGTATCTGTCAGCTATGTATTGTATATAATAAATGATTATCGAAATACTTTTTTAGACTCGTAGAGAATCCTTAACTGACTATGAAAATTGAGAAATGGCATACAATTTAGAAAACAACTAACGGATGTTACAGGATAATTATCCTTACAATCAATAAGAGTTTCTATAAAAACGTTTAAACCGCCATCAACTTCGCTATATTTTCACAGTTTTGATAATTCGCGTTACAGAATCTACCAATGTTCTAAATTGAAATGATATTATCACGTACCTAACCACTTTGCTTTGTTTTAAGAAAATAGAACGCTACACAAAGGACGAATTGCTAACCTGAATAATTAATGCCGATAGAAAAATTTACTTACAATTACAATAATACTTCCATGGCAAAATCTTTAAGAAGCGCGGAGAAGCCACCACACTATTTCTCACTTATTTTTTTTACATGATATCAATTCACGATGCAGATCACACGAATGCACTGAATGAAATGACCGAACTGCGTGACGCTTTAACGGGAAATGCCACCATATGTAATGGCGGCGACTACTGTTTCCGGCGAAATGTTTGACGCATGAGCAGAACTTACGAGGTGGCACGAATGAAACATCAGTAAACATGGCCGCGAATTCCGGCGGAAATCATGGCGACATAGAAACGTCAAATGCATTAGTTATTGTCACCATCTTTTTTTTAGTTTCCATGCAACAGAATTAAATAATAAAAGATCATCAAAATACTATTTTAGAATCGAAGAGAATCCTTAACTGACTATGAAAATTGAGAAGTGGCATACAATATTGAAAGCAACTAACGGATGCTAGAGGATAATTGTCCTTAGATAGAATAAGAGTTTCTATAAAAACCGATTAAACCAACGCAATATTGATGATTCATATTACAGAATTTACGAATTAACTAATTTGAATTGACTTTATGAAAGATGCACAACAGAAATCGCGGGACGGCATTGCTTGCTATTAAGAACGCTTCAAAAAGAACACGAAAACTAACCGCAATAAGGCAGAAAAATATTACTTACAATTTATAAATAATACTTCCATAGAAGATGTTGTTTCTTTAAGAAGACAGGAGAAGCCACGACACACTTTCACAGTTTTTTTCTTACGCGTTAACAACTACATGCTAATGTTCCAGATACTCTGGATGAAATGACCGAACTGACTGCCACTTTCACGGGAAATGCCACCATATCTAATGGTGGAGACTACTGTTTCCGGCAGAATGTTTGGCGCATGAGCAGAACTTACGAGGTGGCACGAATGAAACATCGGTAAACATGGCCGCGATTCCGGCGGAAATCATGGCTTGTCGTTAAGAACGACATGGAAACGTCAAATGCATCAGTAATGTATTGTCACCATTTTTTTTCGTTTCCATGCAACCGAATCAAATAACGGATTATCGAAATACTATTTTAGAATCCGAGAGAATTTTAAAAATAAATAACAAGTTACAGAATAATTGTCCTTGCAATTAAAAAAATATTTTTTAAAAATCGGTTAAACCGTCATGGACTTCTCTAAACGATACAATCCTTATATAAATTCCAAAATGTAAATCGCGTGCTGTTAAGAACGACAAAAATGCTAATCTGAATAACCGATGCAAAAAAAATGTACTTACAATTTATAAATTCATCAATCGCAAGAAGAAAGATTCTTAAAAAAGCACAGGAGGACAGCTGCCATGAACTATTTGTCACAATTTTTTTACATTTTCACAACTCACGACATAGAGCTTACCAATGCTCTGAATCGAATAACTGAACTGACGTTTTCGCCATTGTAATATGGCGGTTTGCTGTTTCCGGTCTAGCACTTCGGAATATAATTTGCGCAGAAGCAGAACTCAAGAAGTGACAAGAATGAAAAATCGATAATCATGGACGTCAATATCGGCGGAAGTCATGGCTTGCTATTAAGAACGACATAAAAATGGTAGATGCATAAGTTAAGTATTAGAATTACCGAATTTAATAGTATGGCCATTAATAATCTTATAGTACGCCACCGAAATGCTTTTCACTAATCAAAGGTTTCTCCGAATTCATGCAAATTAAGAAATCAAGAAGAGATAATTGTACTCACATTTTATACATTTTCTTCTAAACCTCCACGAGGCCAAAAATGTCGGTTAGCACCTGCTCCTTCATGGATGGAAAATCTGGAAAAGATGCACACATAGGTAAAACTTACGAAGGAATATGAACATATAGGAGACTTGAACGCTCGAACTTATGCTATTAAGAGCGATGAAAAATGCTATGCAGCAGATATCCACTAATTTTTATCGTTTTCTTTCAAAAGAAATAATCGATTATATGACAAAATCGCAATTAATTAGCCTGTATTACATTATAGAAAAAGTTTTTTCCACAAATGGATAAATGTGAAGCTTTTCCTAAACTCATGCAAATTGAGAAATAACACGCACTTGCAAAGGTAATCTGAATAACTTCTGTTAAAAATAATTGTACTTACAAATAATATTTTTTTTTTCCTAGAAGAACTGGTTAATTCATGATGAACTTTTTATCACCACGTTTAAACGTTGAAAGTTAATCCAGATAATACATTTGTGCCGTGTGCCCGGCTTAAATTATAGTAACTACACCGCCATTACGCCATTTCAATATTGTGGTCGAATTTTTCGTTTTGATACATATGACACCACAAAAAAGGTTTGCGCATGTGTTGAAAATTCAAACTACACGGAATCGAAAATTCAAGGAAGCCTGCCTATCTCAAAAGATCGTTTTTTAAATTTAACACGAAAGGATAACTTTGAATCCAAAGGACTACATAACTATGTATGTGAATTCAATGTATTTTCATGATATGCAATAAATTTTTATTTGTAATATTGTAAAATGAAATCAAAAGTTATATTTATTTAATGTATAAAATGCAAATTTGCAAGGTTTTCCCAAAGATTTTCCATGAGTGAATTTATGTTAATTAGGCAATGCAAAATCAAATAATATATAGGAATGGTTGTACTTAGAGTAAATTAATGTTTTTAAGTGAAGAAAATGATGAAACTATAAATACATGGTTCACATTTTGGATTGGAAAACTTCATATTTGGTGTGTTCATGCCACGGCGCGCCGCCATTACGTGTGATTTCATATTATCGGAACCAATCGTGGCCTTTCGTTTTCAACGGCACTCATGTGTGTAATTTATGAAAAAGGAAATTCATAAGGATAGACCAGGATAGACAAAATAAAATTCAAAAATATGCAGAATAATTCTGAATTGAATTTTTTATTTATGTAAATTAGAAAATTACAATTAAATTACAAAGTTATGACGTATATTTAACCATTATTATTAGATAACATAACAGTAGCATATTCATTTAATTGAGAGTCACTGTACATAAATATTTATCAATATTTTTAATGAAAATATTTTTAATCAAAAGTTTAATTTAAAAAGGACATTGCAGGAGTCAACAAGAGGGGTGTAACCTAACCAAAATATGTCAATTATTTGGTAGAAAAGGTAGGAAAAGTAGGCAAGTGACATCTTCTTCATCCATCTAGTGCGTGGAGTTAGTGGAGTGCGTGTTTGTTCCATCAAACATTAGCCCTCTTACCGCGCAAAGTATCACCTGATCTGGTATCTCCATGCAAAATCCGAGTATCAACTTAATCCTCGTGTAAATTAGTGCTAACGTGTACTTTCCTTTGTAAACGACGTCTGTAAAATAAAGCTATGTCTGCAGATCGGGAACCAGAGGACCAGGAGGAACTGGACACATCGGGGAAGATGCTCAACGGCACCGGCATTGTGCGCCCTAAAAGCTCAGGTCTTATGAAACTTAATAGCTATGTTATAGCTCTTCGACCATGGTCACTTAGTGCCAGTCTAATGCCAACTCTTTTGGGTGCCACAATTGCTTATAAGTATCCAGGAGCAACAGACTTCAATTACATCACATTACTACTAACTCTCTTTACAGTAGTGTCAGTTCATGGAGCTGGCAATCTTGTGAACACCTATTACGATTATGTGAAAGGAATTGACAATCGAAAATCAGATGATAGGATTTTAGTCGATCATATCTTGAGTCAGGACGAAGTGGTTTTCTTGGGTGCATTTTTATATTTCGTTGGATGTTTAGGATTCCTTGCATTAACAGCTCTATCACCATCAAAAATGGAACACTTAGCGCTTGTTTATTTTGGTGGACTTTCATCGAGTTTCTTATATACTGGAGGAATTGGCTTGAAGTATATAGCACTTGGCGATGTGCTAATTCTTATTATATTTGGACCTATATCAGTTCTGTTTGCTTTCATGGCACAGACTGGTCGAGTGGAATGGGCCACCATGTATTACGCCATTCCTTTGGCATTAAATACTGAAGCTATTTTACATAGTAATAACACGAGAGACTCTGATGCTGATAAAAAAGCTGGCATAGTTACGCTTGCTATTCTAGTGGGACACACTGCTTCACATGTGTTATATGCGTGTCTACTCTTTGCACCATACATCATGTTTGCAGTTGCATCTCTTAAGTATTCCAAATGGTTCCTACTACCTTTGTTGACGCTACCCAGTGCATTCCGCATCGAAAAACAATTTCGCTCTGAAGATATTCACAGTATACCAAAGCGAACTGCTAAGCTCAATCTCTTTCTTGGCGTGCTGTATGTGCTAGCTTGTAGTCTTGCTCCAGCATTGCCGTATATTACACAAAGATAGACACAACATGTTTTGCTTGTTGTGATTGTTTTTGTCTGGTGTGTGTATTTGATCACCAAGCAACCTTACTTTGATATGTAATACATTAAAACTTAATCATGCAAATGGTATCAAAATCTTTGATTCTGTATCTTGGCTAAGGTTGCAATATGTTATTGTGCCACTATTTCAAGTGGTTACAAACATGACCAGTTATTGTTTTTGTTTATGTCAGTTATATTTAATATTTGTAGTTGGTTGTTTGATTTTTTTATCTGTACAAAATGAATTTCATGCATGAAGTAATAATATCTTTATTAGAAATTGAATTTTCTTGAATTCAAATAAAAGACTATTTATTTTAAGTTAAATGTGAATGCTATTTAATTAATAAAATCTTAGTTTATATCGTTCATGATAAGATACGAAAATATTTCGAATTCATTATTGCAAGATCTTTTTGTTCTCATTTATCTCGTTATGTCAATTCTTAAAAAAAACTCACATAAATCTGATGATGACCTAAGAATAACAAATACTCGAGTAGAGGAATTTTAGTAGGTACATATTTACATTTAAATTAAAAAGTAGAACGACAAATGAATACAAATGTCCTCTCACAAAATGGCCGAAAATCAACTATATGAAACCATTTGTAATCATACGCTGTGTGCAAATGTTTATAGAATAATTATGTTACAAGACAAGTAGAAAAGTGATTTAAAACAAAGCTGAAGCTTTTAGTATGAAATTTGAAGCTAATTAATGTTTTTTAATTGAGATTTTAAAATTTTACCAAGAGTTAGAAACAAATGTGGCTTAAAACTGTTATATTATCTGAGCATAGTAAATGACTAGCAAGCTAAATGTCGAAATGTTTGGGTTTTACATACATGTTGCATTTGGATTAATTAATTACTAGATTTTTTGAAAACAAACATTTAGCAGTCCTAAAACCATATCTTCCATTAGTATATAAGAAATGTATTAATGTATGACAATTTGATTTAGATATAAATATAAAAGAATTTATTGAGGAATATTGAAGAAAACGAAAGACAAATCTTTGATGATAATAATAATAAAGGGTTGCTATTACAACATAAATATCAAATACTATATTAAATCAAGTGATACTGATATAATTGGTACTGAAGATTATATAGACAGACAATAATTTAAGGCTGGGTGAAATTTGTATATAAAAACACACTTGAATGAGATTGAATTTTGTATCTTTGTTTTGTATGAAAAGTAAACTCTAAAAGGTTTCAGAACTGTTTATAATTATATTAAGAAGCAGATGAAGAGGAAATATGTTCCGAACCAAACGTAATTACTATATTAACAATAACAATTACTGTTACTTTTGTACAGTGAGAGTCGTTGTTTCCTATTGATAATAATCTAGTAATGTAAAAATGTTAATATTATTAGCTAAAAAAGAAATAACATATTATGAATTTGAAGTAAAAAAAATTTTTACGAACTAATTAATAAATATCTAGCGAAAACAAGACAATAATATCTCCCATCAAATAAAATATGTCGTTTTGTATTTAATTTAATGTGCATATTCATAATGCGATAATAAATTAACAATTGTGGTATTTTTACTTCTTTGCTTTCAATAAATATGAAGATCAATTATAAATCAAGAATGCTATGATCACATCTTGATAACAATTGATTGCTGTCCTGTAGTATCAACTTTTATAATGTATATAAAATATTCGGGTTATCAAAGCTTTAACTGTAAATTGTATCAAAATAGGCAACATTCTAGAGATGTATTAATTAGTTGTTCATTTGTTACTTAAACAGGCAAAACTATTGTACTTATCGCAGAAAACATATTGTGCAAAATTAAGTAATTTTTCATTGTAATGCATTTGTTCATACCATGACTGACGACATATCGTTTTCATCGATGCTAATTTTCTTATGAAAATAAACAAAATCTAAAGCTTTTCATGAATTTGAGAATACATCCTTGTAATTGTTTCATCCTACTTCTGAAAATCCTATTTACTTATTGATATTAAATCCTTCAGTTGACTTTTAAAATTTACATTGCTTCTTATGGGAAATGCTTTAATTTATAAAAATTAGTGGTTTTCCTTTATTCTAAAATTTTTTTGTGATATTTATATTCTACACATTAAATAGAAGATAAAAACATCTTTGGTTGGTCTCTAGAAGGTTTCAGGTTCAGCTGGGTTCAGCTCATCGGACATCATCAATGTACTCAAGTCGTATGCTCTTACTTACTGTTATAACACTGTTATAGTACTGTTACAGCACTGTTACTTACAGCGCGCGTTCGCTGCGCTGTAGCATGCTTCTTCAATTATTTTAATTGATAACTTAAAAACTACTTTTCAGAAAATTTTTAAACATATACCAATTTAAATGTTATTAAATTCTGCTTCTTTTGTTATTAAATTTATTAATATGCAATTTTTTAAAAATTTTAATATTTAGTGGAAAACTTTAAAATATATGAATAATCATATAATTATAAATTTAAAATCAACAAACTTTGTAACAATAGTTTTAGATTTTAATAATCTATCGATTTATAATAAATTTTTTAACATACAAATAAATTTAAAATTAATTTTCCCGATAGAGTTGCCGCTCTGATTTACATGGGCTCTTATGGGAGATTTTTTAATTAATTCAAATTAAGAGTTTTTCCTCGTTCAAAAAATTTTTTCTTTGTATATTCGTATTCTACATATTAAATAGAAGATAAAAACACCTTTGGATCGCCTTCAAATAAATTTAAAATTAAGTTTCCCGATAGATACGCTACAGCGCAGTTACCGCTCAGATTTACACGGGCTCTTATGGGAGATTTTTTAA
>JASKGN010001175.1:0-23676 GCA_030556245.1 Falagria sp. GC000072 | reverse complement strand
GATGTAGCAGTCGAGCTCGATCTGCGCCCTGTTTGCCCTCGGCAAGGTACACTTGATTACAAGCATACTCTGAGAGATCAGCGGATGCACGGATTTACCGAGACTCTCTTGCCAGGGCCGGCATTTGCGTCACCTGAGACCATAAATTAAGCGTTCCTTTTATTAAATAAGCTAATGAATCCCAAATTTTCCACTCATCGGTCACGATGCCTGTCTGGCCCGCAGGTGCTTGGATCCGGCCCTGTGCCTTGCTCTGCATTTAGACGTTCTCGTCCTCCCGTTCACTCGATCTGCTGCCGCTCAACGCTGCGTCATTTATACACCTTCGTTTTTAATTCCTCTACCTTTTTCTTCTTCGTTTTCTATTTTCATGGTTTTTGTTTGGCAGTAGCTTCCTTCTACATGCAATATCAGCAATATCTACCATTACCGATGTCCAATTGATCTCCATTTCGCCGGAATGAATTAGCAGCTTTTTCCTAATGCGCTATCAATGCATTATTTTATTACTCACTTTTTGCGTTCAGTTGGTAGTTCATTACAGTTGCACTAATACGTTTCATTACTGAACGCAAAGTGCTGAGAATGATCGACGTGTGCGTGTTCAAAGAGAGGTAGGACAAACAAGTGAATATTCTCAGATGCAAAATCGAAACAAAAGAAATGCAAACCCGGGCAGCAATGAAACACCACTACGCCACAGCAAGAGGAACAAAACCAGAGTTGTAAAACAAAAAAGACGCTGCCAGGATGCGGCACCGGCAGATGTACTCTCAAGGTCGCGTTTAAGATTTACAAAAACAAAATGATGTGCTATGCATCACTCTTATACGTACATGTCGCGATTTTAATTTTGTTAAATTGCCGTAGATTGCCTTTTCAGAAACAAATTTAAATAACTTGCAACGTTTGAAATTTTATATACAAATTTGACTTAAGAAAGTTTTAGGAAAAGAATTTAAAAGCAATTTTAAAATGAGAAGACTTTAGAATACAATTTGAGTTGTACATAATCATAACAGTATGTTGTAACTGTCATTATTGTTTGTGCTGTACCAAATCGCCAAAAAAGAAAGATTAAGACAAGGAGTTAATGCGCGTAATGCGACGTTGTGTTAGGTCAGGTTCATGTTGTTCGATTCACCGACTTCATTTATGTTTACATGATGTTGTTGCCACAGGGTTTACATGCTAGTAAGATCCAACGACGAAACACACCGGTTTCGTTTGTCTTATTCTTTATTTTCTTGTAGTGATTGAAACTTGCAAATAAGCAAGGTTAAGGTGTCCATAAGTGCCACCTATAATAATCTTTTATTAAGAAATAAATTTTAAATCTATATGTACTTTAAACAAAAATGAAATATGAACGTTTGACATTTTTGTAACAAAAAAGCAATATGGTAATAAAAAGTTTAATAACTTATAAAAATTTCCAAAAGCATAGTAACCAATTATATCATATGTAAATTTCAATAGTCTTTGATAATGAAAAAAGTTTATTTATTTCGTCATAATAAATTCAACGTGACAAGATATAAATGAATATCAACGTTGTCCTAGGTCAAGCTCAATGTGTAAATAATTATCATTATTCAAATTGTTTGTGTTTATTTTGTATAGATTGCTTCTAAATTACAACTTTAAATTGTTTCTCTCAAAACTTATAGTTCAAGAATTAATAGCGCCAACTTAAGGCAATTGATTCATTAAGAACAAAGGATAATGTCAGACAGTTTTATCACATAATGTTGTGTCTCGCATTCACTGCGTGATTGCTAATCAACTGCACCATACCAATACGAATGTCGCTCGATTTCTGAATGAGCATATCGAGCAATTGAACATGCCGATGTCGTAGAAACACATAGTTAACATATTTATACATAGTTAAACATACTCGACTTGCGTGAATCTGTGAGCAAGCATATGATTGTGGTGGTTGTGTGCAATAACTGCTTGTTAATGTGTGCAACGCGCGACGTTTTCGATGCGCTATCTTGTTTGTTGTCGACGCGCAGAGGAACGCTAGAAATTCATGATCGAGAACTGACCTAGACCTACAGAAACTACGAGCGCACGTTGCAATTGTTTACGATTTACTTATGAGCAGATAATCACTTGCACGACTATACTACGAGCTATTAGAGATGGAAGATCTTGGCGGGACAATAAACATAACATGTTAAATGCATCTGTTTATTTTCAACTTGAATGGTTTATCTTTATTTTGATATACATAATTTCATTACTTATTTTGTAGCTACAAATATTAATAACAATGATAATAATATGACAATTTTATGTTGTTTACGAACATTTTAGAATTCTGAAAATGTTTTAATTACTCTGTCAATTAAGTTTATTATCACAATTAATTTCAAGTTAACCATATCATCACCTTAATATTTGTACAATTAGCGCTCAATATTTGTCAATATTATTGAGCAATACCCATGAAGGCAATCTGCAAAGATATGGAAAGATAGAAATAAAATAATAGCTGCATTCGTTATTTTATTAAAGCCTTTATGGTCAATTTATTACTGATTTTCTATATTAATTTACCTTATTAAGTTCGTTATTAATGATTTTTTAATAACGTTGTTTTGCTACGTTAATATTTTTCTGTTGACAGTCCCCATCAATATTTCATAGAATTATTTGGAATTATTACACTTTTTGTGTTTTCGTCATTCGTTTTCTTCATTATTAATTTCAGTAATAAATCGAATTATTAAAGACAGTAATAAAATAACGAACGCAGCTATTATCTATTCACCTAGTAGTAGACATATTGCGTCAATAAACTGGCAATTTATTGTTTGTTAATATTGCGTGTAATAAGTTAAATAATTAATTTATACGGAATAGAAAATAAGCAATACGCAACCCTCACAGTAATCATACTTGGGCAGTAAACAATTTTTACAAGGAAATACATAGCTGCGAGCAATGAACATTTAATGTTCTCAAGTTTGTTGTTTTAACCCTGCAAGGTGCGTTTACTCTCGCATGCATCATGTGCATGCAAGATCGAATTTAATTTCGCAAAGGTAAAGGCGGTGCATGTAGGCATTGATTTTTACCGCGTCTGCCGACGGACAGGATGCGCGACTACAAGATAGATGATAACTTGGTCTCGATCTGATCGACGATCCGATCGCACTCACATGCTGTTTTAGTACAGATTGTGATTGCGCATCGGGCAAGCTGTTTATTGCTGTTTTTGCATTGGAAACAAGCGCCCGCCTCATTTGCAACTCGATACAGTTTTCTCAAGCAGCCGGGCTAATTATTGGCGGTTTCCTTGCAGCAAGCATGTTAATTCGCGCATTAAACGGGCGCGTAATCACTGCTGTCGAAAAATAAACGTTAATTCGCTCTCAGTCATAGATTGCTACGACGACCTAGGAGCGGACGTAGAGGATAGTTTTGTTGCATGCCCGTGAAGAAGGACGAAGGCAACCAACGTGTGCATGCAGTGCCGTTGCGATTGCGAACATGGTCCATGTCTCTCGCGTTCTCTAATGATTGATCCGCAATCATTACGTACGGATGGATGGCTGGTGTAATGCGCGCAGCAGAGGATGCGAACGCATACAAATATGCATGCAGGCAGGAGTATATGAACATAGGAAGCTGTTAGATGGATGGACGTAATAGATGCCATGGACGCGAAGGCATGAATTAAAAACGAAAAAATCCTCTTTAATAATAACGAATACGTCCAGCATGCATCATGACGGACTGATATACAGGACGATGCATAGTTAATGCAATGAGTAATTATATCTTTTTCATGCTAGCGAAGCTATTATTAATTATTGTTTACCTTGTATCAGGATTTCTAAAGGGGAGAGAACTAATGGCAAGCAGAGGCCAGCACCAGGACAGCAAAGGATGCTTCTTGTCGTACGGATAAATGCACGTCGCACGAACGTAATTCAGATGCAGCATGCACGCCACGCAGCATCCAAGTGATTATGTTTATTGTGCTCTCTGCGAATAGATGCGTTAATCACTAATTATGGTTGTAATTATGTGGACTACTTACTTCTATCTTCGCCAATGTGAATTTTCTTACTTATTATAACCTGCAGTCATTTTTGTTAGTTTGTTTCATAAGATACAAATAAACTCACCTGGTTTCATGATTAATTCTTGATAAATTACTTCTTTTATCTTTACAATGCATCTTATAGGATTAATTTCATTAGAATTAAATTGGAAGTATGGAAGGATGAATGAAATTGTTAATCGTTAATAAAAACCTTTAATTAAATTACTAATTTATAATTTCTGTTGAAATTATATGTGAAATTATTATGAATTGAAATTATAGTATAATACATGTACACTCAATACTGATTCTCTAGGCTTTTGTATTAGTAATTATACTAATGTTAGAATAAGTGGTATCTGCTTGTTTATCACTGACATACTGTTTGATTTTAGTCAATAACTTGTTACAAATTTTAGGCAAATATAGATTTACAGCACCCTCTATTTATTTTTTCACACCTGCTGCATTTATATGATACGTTACCGGTTTTTTATTTTTCTGATTAAAATTGAAAAAAACATAGTGGTTACCATCTAAACATTTATTTCACTTATCGTTTACCACACCTACAACACAATTTATTACATGCTTTTTTATAATTGTCACTTCCTTTTTTCTTCAGTTATGGTCAAATACTTCACGTATTAAAGTGCCAGAAGTGCAAATGAAGTTGGCACCTAGCGTAATTGTTTGTGGTTTAGTTATGTTCCGAATGACGGCTTGCCTATTGGATCGAATGATCGGAGAATATCTATCAGGGCACGTTTAATACTATGGGAAAATAGCAAAATAACTATACCAAATCTAAATAAGATCAGAAATAAAGAATGAAGGTGTAATACGAGATTCGCGGTTGCAATGTGGTTTTTACGCGCCGGTATTCTTGATATAAAATTAACCAAAGAAGTACAGTGTTCGAATTAAAATTGACAATAAACTGCGTACAGAATCCGCTATTTTGTGAATTACAATTTTACTGCTACACCAACTTTTCCGTCAATTTTATCAGTATGATCGTATCAAAAATATTACATATAAATCCAAAGAGTCTTGCAGTCTGATAATAATAATGACAAGCAAGGGTTTCTAGCGTTGGCCGGCATAACACACTTCTACCCAAGTGGATGCACACATCACTATAGTGCAACCATGCAAGTTGTAGTTGTACCTCATTGCTGGCCTTGATCTCTACAAAGTCTGCCGGTTTCTTCAGTCCGGTGGGCAGCACTCCTATTGCAAACGGTAATGTAGTAGCTAAGGTAGTGTTACTGGTGGTACAAATGCTGTGGCCGTGGCGTGCAGCAGGAATACCAGCCATGCTCGCTGCCCAAAATGTATCCAAGAGAATTATTATAGGTGGGCAGACTTGGTCAGGCCAACCGATCACTAACCACATAATGTGTATTTGTGTGCAAACTTGCTTTGGTGTATGGATGAACATGTGCATTGGTCCTTGCATGATGCACGTTTACGATGCGACGACGATAAATCAACGCGACCTTCGCCAAAACAACGACGGGATGGAGATGAGGGATTTGTGTTGCTAGGAACGTTGAAGTATAATAATCTTGTACTTGTACAACTGTTCATTGATATTATAAATTTCAATTTATTAACTTATAAATTAAGTACCAAATTAATTTTTGTAAGTAAATTTGAAATTGAAAAGAAACAAATTTGCCAATACTTTAATGTCCTGAGTTATCTAGCAGTATCTACTTTTTATTCTTTGTAATACGAGCTACAGCCCTTGAAAGGCATCCACTGCCTTTGTTATTAAGTGGATTTTGATGATCGGTTCTTATGACGTGTAAATGTAGCAAGAAGAAGAGGTGGCAAGCCAGGCGGCGGTTGTTTTTGTCAGCAGTGGAGGTGCCACGCGGGGTATGCACTACGCGGCTGTTAACCGGATTGATAGATAGGAGCATTAGACGCCCGAAGGCGACGTTTTCCCGATGACGTAAAGAGAGCTAGGCTACGCGTGCTAGCCGGTCATCGACACCGCACGGGTCCTTTGGGGCGGCGGGTGGTTCGTAACATGCCGCCCTGGTCTCGTCTCTCACTGCATCACAAAGAGTTACCAGTGAAGCGCGTTTTAAAAATAATGCGAATTGTAGGTAGGCACAAGGTGGCATGGAGAAAGCGGGAGCAGCTTTATGATAGACAACAAACGAACCGACGCACAAAAGCAAGGGTGCATGTGCACACGTTAGGCGGCCCTAGGGAGCGAACGAGAGTAGCTGTCGATGGTGGATGCATTGGTGCACTCACATATACGCACCAGCCCCCCATCAACCTATAAAAGAAGCTTGTTCGTATTTTGGGGGTGGCATGGGATGGGAAGCGGTCAACATTCTTGTGGGGGGCAAAGCGAACGTTCCGTCTTTTTTGGCGGCGGCTCCATGTGTGGGTGTATCGGTCGGTCGCCAACCCAGGTCCGCACCGTCGGCGTCGCTGCAACCCCCGCGCGTGCATTCTGCGCCGCTGCCACGTTCGGTCGATACGTATGTAGTGACAGTAGTTTTTTCGCTTGCACACGATAATTTTTCATTCCCCGGGTTCGCCTGGGTGCATACACCGGCAGGCGAGCACCAAGGCGGCGTTGCCGCCGCCAACGACGCATCGATTTTTACAGCGCGCGGCGGCGCGAGTTCCCGGTTGCGGGGGGTGTCAATATGAGAACGGAACTGCAACAACCTACGACCGGAGCGCAAGCAACTCTTCTTTTCAGTGCATTGAAAAGGGTGGTGAGGAGCGCGGCGGTGGCGGAGGTGGACGCGGCGGAGAAGAGTTCGAACGGCGCCAATGCACCTGATCTATATCGAATACGCACACATACATCTAAAGTGCAGCTTGATGACGTGCAGATGGAAAGGGGCATTGCCGCCTTCTGCCCACCCGACGCGCCAGCGGCTGAGTGCTGATCCCTATTATTCATCGTCATGTCATTCATTCGCGTAGGAGGTTCCATACTTTGCAAATGCAGCGGCAACAACATCATTTTTCATAATTGTGTTGCACATCTCGCTCTCTACTCAGCTTTCCTTGCCAAACCAAAGTTTTTTTTTATAAGTTTTCAGAGAAATTTCATTGCATATTTCCTTATTCTAAAAGATCCGGTATCTAATAAACACAGTCTTTTCATCTTGTTTATTTTCCTTGCCCGTGCACTATTAATATTGAAAAGAGGTTTTGAAAGCTTGATGAGGGTGTATTCCTTTTCGGTTTGTTATATCTTGAAATAATGAATTTATTCTAATTTCTTTATCTGAACTCGCTATAATTATTCTGAAGATTAAATTAGATCACGTTACTTACATTCGTTTAATAAGTTAGGTTAAGTTAAGTTACTCTTCAAAAATCTATATGTTTCTAAGTTACAATTGAATGCATTTGTTTTGGCTGTGAATGTTTCAGTCTTACGTGTATGGAACGTGCGATCTCGCAATTTGCAATGCGATGTTAATGAACTACGCTGGCGGCATAACCGCCAGTCGGCGGCCGGGGTTCGGCGTACGCACGGCGTGCGTCGCCGTCGTGACCGCCACAAACTTTGGGCGCATTGCGCGCGTTGTGCGTGCGTATTTTTAGTTAGCGAGGTCGACAATCGCACTGTTCACATGGAGATTGTTGCAAGCTGAAGGAACCAAGAGGCATGCATGTGTGTCACTAACTATAGAAGCGTAAACCCATCTTGCACACAACATGCTGAATTTTGAGTTGCAATTTTTGCGACTCCCAGTCAGAGTTTGCGTTTTGTTACTCATTTATA
Organism: Falagria sp. GC000072; assembly: GCA_030556245.1. NCBI lineage: Eukaryota > Metazoa > Arthropoda > Insecta > Coleoptera > Staphylinidae > Falagria > Falagria sp. GC000072. The sequence continues at coordinate 15,838 of JASKGN010001175.1, read as the reverse complement.
GCTACAAATACATATGGGCTATGAGTCATAACATGAATGTACATACAATTGGACAAAAGCTTGGAATTGAAATTGACAACGGTTTTATATTTTTTACAAGAATATGTTTTTTATTATGCGAAAATAATTTGATTTCTTATATAGGGTTCAATTTTTTAATTATTAGAAATATTGGCTTAATAAATATTACAGCATATAAAAATTGGAAAAACATCTTAATAGAATTATATACATACTGTAAGAAAAGTATGAATGAATGATTAACAAATCCTTCCAATAATAAGCCTTTATTACACAAAAAATATAAATATAAGAATTCTATCTTTTTTTTTTCCAGGAATAAATAAAAATATGCTACAGTTATACTAAAATTTTTACCACATGGCATATTTTTAATTTGATAAAAATTACCAAATCGTGATACTTCTGAAGTTGCAAAATTATTTCTTTCCAGTTGCTTATTGCAGATTGGCTGGCGGTTCCTGTACTTTACATTGTTTACGTTTTGGCGATGCTTTATCGCTTGCTGGTCGACGGTCGGATACGTTGTTATTGTTTCGAGCACATTTCATCGCATGCGTCTGCACGTTTGCCTCTGTACTCTTACAGCTAGCCAGCAGTCTCGGATGCTTGCACATTGTGCACCAGCAGGCAGCGGACGCGTCCTCGTCCTCGACGTCGTCTCGCTTGCGGGGGAGTTCGCGCTCCACACTTTTTCTGTGTAGCGCAGTTGACTGCCGCATAAAGGGTTGACAAACATTGTTAATGAATTGCATTTTTAATTTTAATATTTATTATATGTATTCTCTGCTTTTACACGGCGGGCGAGTGTAATTCTAAATGATACTTCATTAATCTTACACAAATTTTGAGGGAACGAAATATGTTTAATGATAAGATAAGGAAATGTTTTTAACACATTTAAAAGATGTCTATTGTAATGTTTATAAGGTCAGAAATGTAAAAAATACTGAAACGACATAAGAAACCCTGCGTGAAATCAAGAGTCGGGAGATGAAGCGCGGGGTACAGGGTCGCTGCAGCACGTAGTGTGCATGTTGGCGCGCACACACGAGCGCGCCCGCCGAACTCGGCGGAACTCGAAACCCTTGAGAAGGTCGCGGAGATTGCACGTCGCGATTGGATTTTCAAGCGCTTCTTCTGCTGCTGCTGCTTTGTGTGTGTTTCGTTTCGTGGTGTATGAAAGACCGCACAATACATCAACACTACTGATGCAAGCAATGCCAAAGGCCAAACTGAAAACTACTTTTCTTCTGGCCTCCGTTGTGAATGAAGCTTGCTTTTTTGTGAATAGTAGAATTATCCTTTGAAAAGCCTGCGGAGCAGTACGTGGAAACGCATCCGCATCCTACAGTCTGCGTAGTCGTCTGTTCTAGCCGTTCTAGCAAACAACAAGAAACGTGAGAACAGAACAATTACAAGCAAATCGAAATCTACCCGGTGAGCTCATTCAATGTTAGGAGAGTAACGTCCGCAGTCGTTTTGTATCTTATTCGTCGACGGGGTAGAAATTGTGTCAAAGTTTCGTGGCAAGTAGTGCGTAGGTCAGCAGCCTCGTCGGCGGCGAAGCAGCGAGAACCCAACTGCAACTGCAGCTGCGCCGAGAGGCGGGCTGCCGCCGTCGCGGCGCCTCCGCCGCGCCGTCTCAACCGCTGCTTTTTGCGATAACGTGTGATATTGATTCGGGTGCAGCGTGCGACGTGCACGTGCAGGCCGAGCACTTACCCTTCTCCGAGTCGCGCGCGGGCGGTGCATCGGCGAGTGCAAGCGAGACGCTGGTGAGCTAGAGGCGCGGCAACGCTGCTATTCCGTCTCTCTCTCGTCTTCTTTGCTCATCTCGCGCGCGCGGAGAGGACTCCCTCGGACGGACGGTCGGACAGACGGATCATGTCTCGCGGTCGGTTGTCGTGAGCAGCTCAGAGCCGGAGCGGGAAAAGAAACGCGGCGCACTCGAAGAGAGCAGCTTTTCGAGCGCACATACACCACGCGAACGAAGGCGCGCGAAAACTTACAAAATTTCCAAACTGGAGAAAAGTGCAACAAAAGAAAAGTTAGTGACACTTTGCGCGCCGGTCTTAAATGGAGTCGGCTGCGTTCGCGCGCTTCCACAACTTTAATAGTGATAGTGTTACCAAAGTTGCCGTAGCCGGAACACAGTGCACGCTTCCTCAATCGCTGCCGCCGGTGGGCGAACAGCAGTCGCGCTGCGGTGTCAGTGTCAGTGCCATGTGGTGCGTGAAGTGACGCCGCGAACGCACAACCAGCCGCCACCCCCAAAATACGGCGTGCGCCGTACGCACGAACGCACGCACGCAACAGGAGATTGGCGGTGGCGTGTGCCGCCAACTTACAGACAGCAACGACCGCGCGCAGGAGTAACATTCGCTATCAAGGACCATGGCGATCAACTTTTCGGCGTCCTTTGCCGCATGCCTGGCTGCTGGGCTCAAGGTGCCCAGACAGATTATGTACTGCATTTCCCAAGGTAAACATCCGAACCCTGTTACAAACTCAACTCTTATGAACATTACCATAAAGCTCAAACAATGCCGTCGAATGAAATTTGTAATTTTACTCAGTTTAAATAAAGAAAATATTTTATTAATTTGCGTTAGAATAAAAAAAATCTGCAAATTTTTTTGCTGTTTTGACGATGGAACGGCGAACAAAGAACGACCGGCACACGACGTCGATAATAAATTTCCCGGAGCGTCGTTCTTTTTCCTCTTTTCCTTCGTATGCGTCTGTGCGCTGTACGAATGTATAGGTGTATGTATGTAATGCGCCTTTCCTGCAGCGCGCTCTGCAGCCCCTTCTCGACGTCGTTGTTTTTATTCGGGGCTCTTTTTCCTCGTTCCTCATGCCATCCGCGGGTTGTTTTGCCAGCTAGCAGCGCTTTAGCGAGCTGACGTGCAATTTTTCGATGTAGATCCCGAACCAGATATAGTGCTGCCGGCGGCATCCATTGTAGAACACAAGTGGGAGAGTGAAAATGCGCCAGACGTGCATGCGATTCTCGAATTTGCATTCTAATTTTTTAATATTATCGCTCGATTAACTATATGTATACGAATTGTGTGCTACATTTTCAATTGCTCCTTTGTTATATTCTTAAAAAGTTTTGTATTACTATTGATTCAAAAATGATGGTAATAATGAAAAATTTTCTATAAATTTCTTTATGAGCTTACACCTTCCCCATTTTCAAGGTCAAATTTATACTGTCCCTTCAAAATTCGTTCAAAATTATATGTAAATTTAAGTTTTAAACTTAATCAACTTCAGTCATAAAGTTATAAACAAAAATTTTCAATTTTATTTAAATTTATTTTTATTAAATAATAATATTAATTAAATAAACTTATACTATTTTTATCATAAGAGTTTTATAAACAAATGATTGCAATAGATGATTGATATTACGAATTGTAAAAAGTAACAAATGATTTAAATATGAAATTGCAACAAAGATTGTAATCAAGTTTGTGACGCAAACTGCAACAATACTGAAGTTAGTGTCGCGTTCACAGTCTCTTCTGCTGCATCATGTATGTAAGATTAAACCAAGTTTCTCTGTGTGTTAATGGGTGTAAAAGTGAGTTCAGTAGGTTCGACGCGCGTCTCTTTCGAAAAGAACCTTGACGGGACTGGCCACTCTGGCGGGCAACCTGGACCAGCACCAACATTGCATCGAACCGCGGCTGCAGCGTCTGGTCCGTCGCGCGCCGCCTGATTCGATGACTAAACCTTGACCTTGCGTCTACTAATCTTCCACAATATATTTTTTATCCGTCTATGTTTCTCTTTCCTTCTCTGCGATCTCCCTCTCGCATGTCTGCAACTCATACTGCTGCAGCCGCTGATGATGCAGTTAAATTATCGGACCGCAGACGGGCCGAATGTGTGCTCCTCGTGGGTCACACACTCGAAAACTGGTTATTCGTCCGGCCGGGGCGTATGCAGACACGCTCGGAACAAACAACCAGCAGCAGCAGCCGCTGCGAGTGATTGATAGAATTCTTACCGTCCGCAGCATTCCAATAATAACCTAACTCAACAAACTTTTACTTTCCGTTTGGGACCGGACCTGTTCATTCCTTTGCTGATGCTCCGCGGTATGCGTCTTCCCAGTTTCGATTTCGTTGAACGTATGTATATTTATACCACGCTCTTCTGTCTCGTTTTTTAAGCATCTTCACACGTATAAAAGAACCCGGCACTAGTTTAGGTTTTTTTCTCTATGTTAATTTATAATGATGTGAGATTTCAATCATTACTGCATGATCTCAAAGCCAAACTACGTTGAACGATAAGTCCTGTCGGCTAGGAGAATAAGCGATAAACTTTGACTGTGAAATTGACACAAAAATAGCAAATGTTGCGAAAATTTCGAAAGGTTAGAGAAAGAAAGCGATATACAGACTGAGTTCAACTTTGACTTCCTGTAACACAAGTACATTCTCTAAATAAACACTGAAACTGTTTGTATTTTCAGATTCCAGTGCGCCGTATGTTCTTTACAAAGATGGCATTGATCGTACGCAAATGCAATGGGGCTCCCAGGAAAGTTATGCTAGCGTTGCAGCACATCAGCAACAACAGGCAGCTTCCCAACAACAGCAACAACAACAGCAGCAGCAAGCTCAAGCTCCCAGCCAGCAACAAACCGCATCGGGAGCTGCTAGTCCACAACATTCCTCTCTGGGACCCCCGAATGTTCCCCTGGGAGTGGAAGCTGATACGGTAGCTCCCCGTGATCAAAGCTTACCTTCTCCTGCTCCATCTCCCTATCCTGCTACTCAGGCGGAGAGCCGAGATGACGACTTGCCTAACGAACAACCATCCATGGACATGGATACCCGCCCAGCTTCCCAATGTTTTCCCCCAAGCGACATAAACCAACAATCGTATCAGCAATATCGTGCTCCGCCACCTCCGTCGGCTCCACCACCTATGCCACCACATATGATTGGCGCCGGCAGCTTTTCCGCCCTTCATTATCTTAAGCAACCCGGCGTCATGGCACTTACTTCTCTTGGTTCTGAAGGTCCTCAGCTTGACCAGTATTCCGGCAATATGCAAGACATTCGTTCGGCTGCTGCAGCAGCTGCTGCCGCTTCTCTTCCAGATGTCATTCAGCAACAACAACAGCAACAGCAGCAACAACAACAGAATGGAATGAAACCCAAAGGACTTGGTAGCGAGTTACGATTATTTAAGTGTCTCACGTGCGGGAAGGACTTTAAACAAAAGTCGACACTCCTGCAACATGAACGTATCCATACCGACAGCCGACCGTACGGTTGTCCCGAGTGTGGTAAAAGATTTCGCCAACAATCGCATCTTACACAGCACCTTCGAATTCACGCCAACGAGAAGCCATACGCTTGCGTTTATTGCGAACGTACATTCAGACAGCGCGCTATTCTCAACCAGCATCTGAGGATTCACTCTGGTGAGAAGCCATACGAGTGTCCGGAGTGCGGGAAGCACTTCCGACAGAAGGCCATCCTCAACCAGCACGTCCGCACACACCAAGGCGAGCGCCCCTATTAGATATTTTCATTTTGACCTTTCGGTATCAGAGAAGTGTCAAAAAAGGGCGGCCACACTCTTACCCTATGCCCGTTTTAAAGAAGTTCAATTCTTTATTTAAACTCCACCTCGTGAAATTTATCTCTAGAATTTTTAATTATCACAACTACGAAGAGTTACTGTTTTGTACTAAACTTTGAAATTCCCGTTTATTATGTTGATTTTTGGCCGTTGAGGGGTCTGTGCCGAACGGGCGGTTAGAGTTTGGTCGTAAATTAAGCAATTGCATGATTATTAACCAATACAATTATTATTAATACACATGTGCTAATTCCAAAGGATTGTTACGAGTTTTACCAAAAACGAGGCTAATTTGGTTTTTATTTGAAATATAATTCTTACAAATATTGGCTATCAAACTGCGTGCGATTTTTTGGAAGAATGCATAACTTAAGTCGTTGTTTGTTAATTAAAAATGATTTTGTTTTGAAATTTTCTGCAGATGTGAGTCCACATCTCATTTTCAAAAATGGAATGAACCCGACTCTTTGGCCTCAGGATGTGCCATTCCCTCCAGATGAAGGTAAGGAAGAAGTGGCATCAACATACGGCGATGGTGACTCCCAGACAGATCGTGGCTGTTTCTCGCCGAGCAGTGTTTCCAGCAGTATTCAGTACCCTGCTTATTTTAAAGACCAGAAAGGCATGTCCCATTCTGTATTTGGATCGTCGACCAATTTTGGTGCTCTGCATTACCTAAAACAGCAAGGAGGCGCTACGAATAATGGCAAAGGCCTTCCAGATGTCATTCAACATGGGAGATCGGCAGGTATGCCTCTGTACGTGCGTTGTCCTATTTGCCAGAAGGAATTCAAACAGAAATCGACCCTGCTTCAACACGGCTGCATACATATCGAGTCGCGCCCATACCCTTGTCCTGAATGTGGCAAGCGGTTCCGACAACAATCGCATTTGACTCAACATCTACGAATCCATACCAACGAAAAGCCATATGGATGCGTTTATTGCGGACGCAATTTTAGGCAACGAACGATTCTTAATCAACATTTGAGAATTCATACCGGCGAGAAACCATATAAGTGTCAACAATGTGGAAAAGATTTTAGGCAAAAGGCAATTTTAGATCAACATACCCGTACACATCAAGGTGATCGACCATTCTGCTGTCCAATGCCTAATTGCAGGCGAAGATTTGCAACAGAACCTGAAGTAAAGAAACATATTGATAACCATATGAATCCCCATACTTCAAAATCAAGACGAGAATCTGCGGATTCGAAGCTCAACAACAACTCGTCTTCTCCCGGTGTGGGTGCTTTAGGAAATCTCAGTAGAGCTGCGTTAACACCTAGTGCTGTTGTCAAACCTGAGTTATACTTCCCACAGTGCTATGCTCCAGGATTCAATCCTCCAACAAGCTTGGCGCAATTCAACACCTCAACACCGGAATTTAAACCGCCTAATGGGGCATTACCAGCTCAGTGACGTTCAGGAACTCCAAGACACGACCTGGTTCAGTAACAACACCTAAGAGACTTAAGTCGACCAATCGATGCTAATACGATGTTTATTTCATGTGCGCCGGTTTGATTAGAAGTTAGAAATACTTATATATTTCAACCAAAATTTATTATAAATACATGGTTGTAATTAAAAGAATATTCGTAGTAACAAAAATGCACCTACACGTATACATTAGAACAGATAAGAAATGGAAAGAGGCAGCAAGAATGATGGAAGAGACAACAAGTTGAAAATAAAGAAAAATAAGGAACTCGATATTTTCTTGTAAAAAAAAGTGAGGATTTCACAAAAGCCCAAAAGTCGACAAAGGATAAAAAATCAGAAGTCAGCCATATTGTTTTGGAGGGGATGTCTTATGTTTTTATTCGGATTCATAGTCATAATTAACCATTGTAATTGTTTCATTGATTGCTGCTGCATCCAAGTTTATCACTGTATACGGCAGGAAGGAAGCTACGAGTGATGATTGATGGAGAACATTGGCGCGGAGCAGGGAACAGGTAACATATGTAGTACATATATGAAAGCCGACAAATACTATTTTTACATAACTGATCGTTTCATTAAATGGCATACTTTTAAAATATTTTGGGACTTCAATAATTTTAGTATTTAACTGTAAAATGAAAATATTCTTAATCTAAAATGAATTAATTTACATAACGAGTCGTTAATACGAACAATGCCCAATGTGATCTCTTAAATGTAATATTCTAATGCTTAACAATTAATCGAATTAATTATTTAATTAAGAAGATGGTTTATGTTTTCAAACGAAAATTTTGAAGAATTATGAGACCTATAATTGAAGAATATTTAATGCGCATGTGATCAAATTGTTGCTTTAAAATTTAACAATGTTACATTTCGATATTGATATAAGAAGAGTGCGATTATGATCTCATAGAAAAGCTCAATTTTACAACAAACATGAGGGATGTGCGTGCGCGAAAGCTGATAATGACAAAGTGATTATAGGCTATAAATACGCGTGGCTACTTGTTTAGAATAACATTATTTTGAGTAAATTTTTTTGTTTTGTTTGAATTTAACTTAAAATTATTTTTAAAAACTCTCTAGGTTACGAATCACTCATATTATTGCATTTAAGAGTTTCGTTTCGTTATTAGTAATACATCAATGTTTTCTGGACAAGTTTGACAGCAGAACCGCAATATATGTGATGAAATCTCATTATTAATTAGTTGTTTTCTTAGGTTTTATTAAAATTGAATCTACATAATATATAAACAATAAAATACGATTTTACTATTACATATTAATTATTGTGCAATTATAATATGATCGTTACAATCAAACTTATAAAATAAGTATAAAAAGAATCTTCTTAAAGACATTAGCAAGGACTTAAATATACTCTTGTACCGAAGTAAATACGGGATGAACATCAACACAACTAATTACAAGAAGATTGCCGTGATAAAGATGGAAACAAAATCAATCGAATTAGAACGAAACCCACTCACAACTATAATCTTTATATGGCAAGAACTTCATCTACTATATAGATACACTGAACATAAACAACATACATAGACACAAATCGTATACGATTAATTTATATAAATGTTAATTAATAAAAATCAGTGCAAGAGAATTAAACACACTTAAGGTTATATTCTTAATATTATTTACAAACGAAAAACACTTAAAGAATGAATACGCGCGTATGACGATTAGAAATTAAGCGACTAGATTGCATTATTAAATAATGTGCAAGTCTCCTTTTAAATTTGTAATATTGAAATAACTATTGAGATTTTAAAATAACTGAAATGACGTGCATTTCCAAAGCGTGTAGATTAAACACAGTTTATATATATTATATATAAATACTAAATATATGAATGTAGTCTATTAAGACTAAGGCGTATAACGATCTTTAATTTTTATGGTAGTTTATATTTTTATTTTTATGATTTTTAAACAAAATGTTTTCAAACTTGTAAATTTGATAATTATACATATATGATTTTTTGATATTTGTAAAACATATAGCCGTTGATTAATGACATGGTGTGAAATGAAGGGTTTTCTTTGTTTTATTTCTTTTTTCCATTTTCGACTAATTAATACTAACTTAGTTTAATTTTACTGAATGATAGGTATTAATTTCACATTATATGCAAAGTATCCATTTTAACAAGATTAACCAGATTTTTATTTTCCCCCAAATTCCATGCATTTATCATTAATTTACCGAGTGATTTGCAAAATTATCAAATATGTAATTATCATACTTTTTTATAAAATTTCTTTGAATACATTGTGTTTATTTTATAAGTTATTTATGACACCATAATTTTTTTTTGTATCTTTTCATTAGTAATTTACACTAAATCACATTGGTGATTATTTATATATTAAATACCAATTGGATTTCAAAGATTGCAAAGGAAATAAAGTAATCAATTTATTATTTTTATATGAATGTTAAACAATGATAATATTAGCTATTAATCAACAAATGAATTTTACATCTACCTGTATTACATCAACACATATACGAGTATATATTACAAATAATTACGAAGGTTTTTTCGATATCAAGATAACTAGGAAAGCAGTGGATAGACAAATTTGATGATTGTAAAAACATGAAAAGAAGTAGGTAGATATATTTCAAGAAGCACTCATGCAAATGGTTTAATACGAGTTAATATAAAATGCGTATACAAATTTTACAGTGATAAAATATAACTAATCTAAATACAGAAGAGAGTCTTCCGGTGGTTTGTTATATGTTTTGAGTATAATAACTTATTTTACGAATAGATGAATAGTACGTTATCAATATAATAACAAGTTATAAATTGCAAGATACATACATTAGCATATCATTGAAACAATGATAAAATATAGTTTTAAGTGTCTTAACATAAATTTTCAATTCTTCAAACTACCACAATAATTTCATAGACTTTTTATATTTGCAGCCAGTAAATGCCGCCGTCGCCGCAATAGCAATTAAAGTGTCTTCCATAAAATAGCATTAATACTAATAAATACAATTCTACGAACTCGTGTTTATACAAATACGAATACAAATCAAATGCAGAATATACATACAACTATAATTTTTAATTATAACAAATCCTACATACTACTGTTGTTACAGGGCTCTTATTATTCTTATAAGGTATTAATATATAATTTTCCTTGAATACATCTAGGAACTTAAGTAAAACAAAGTTGCTGATATTAGCAATTAACTATTTTGCGCATGATTCGGTGTTAACATAATTGGATCAAATTCCAAATTTCTAAAACGCTATACAGACTTAAATTATAAATTTAAGGAAAATGTAAAGATACTCTTTGTCATATTTTTAGGCACCATCGGGAGACTACTCAAAACAAAGCAAATTTATTAAATTGGTAAATTTTTGCATTCCCTCCACGTAAATTTGATTTCATACTAAACTTAATTTTGTAACAAAAACTTATTACTTAATTACATAATATATAATATAAATTTTAATCAAATACTTGTATAAATTGACCATCTCAATGGTTTTTCTATAAATTAGTATAATGCTCATAATTTTAATCATAGGATTCTTTAAAATTCGCAAACAATGGGAAATTCGGAGCTCTAAGACTTGATGAATCGTGATAGCATTTTAATTATCAATTATCAATGTATAATTGTTGGTTTATTAGTATTTTATGAACATGTATACATCACATTAAATTACGATTGCGATACGAATGCTGAACAAACCAAACAAAATTCAAAAATTGAATTTTACAGGATGAGATTTAAAATAAAATATTTAAGGTATATATTATTATACAATAAGTAACTAAAGAATATAACTATATTAAATTGCAATTATTTCTACTATATATATCTATGTACATAATATACATAATATATTCATATACATACTAACAATTAATTGTTCACATACATTACGTACACATACGACACGTTCACACACGAAATACAATTTGTCGCATAAAATATAAATAAAATACTTACATATACGAGATTTACAAGGATGAGATGAAAAATGTAGATATTGACGCGTGCGTGATTCAAGAATGGCAAGTGATAGTTATATCTATATTTGAGACGCAATGTGAGTGATAGTTTAGTAAAACGAGAAAAGATGATTATTAGGATATAATCAAATACTTACGTTTTAATGAATAAATGATTTAACAAAAGATTTCTAAATTGTGGTTCGATGATACGCTAGTATATTTCTTCAAAGATTCTTACAACAAATTTGCATTTGGAACGTGTAATAATCGTTTAGCTTTTTTTGAACTTCAGATTCTTTAATTGATATTTTATACTTTTACAAACATAATAATATAAATAGAATCTAAATATTACAACAAACTACAAGTGCCATAGAACATAAGAAACCTTTTTATTGTTGTTTATAAATTTTTTGAAGCCAGATGCAAATATATTTACACTTAAAACAGATAGTTAACATAAATAATAATAGAATATTAATCATTTACAGATTTATTATTACTGCAACAGTAATTATATTATGAAATGAATGCCAGTGGCAGCAATAACAGGCTAACATAGCGCCGATTTGAAATAATTTCTTTTATATAAACTTCAATTCCAATTTACGATCGATCTTTTCATTAAGGATTAAGGCTTTTTCAACTAATTCTTATTATGGAATATATGCTATTTTCTATGTAACTTAAATAAAAATCATTTAACAAACATATTCATAGTATACGAAATTTTAAAATATTACACAATACATAAATTTCATATTTCATTCTGATTGGTTTATGTTCTTCTAAAAATTTCGAAGAAAAGCATAGTTTTATGAAAAGTTGCAATTTTATGAGTTATCCATATCAGAGTTTCCGTATTTCATACACGGTATATGCGATTAGATGTTTTTTCTTTCTACTCAGCTACTTTGTGTTTTTCTAAGTTGCAACAATGTTTTTTCAACTCTTCCAACAACACCAACCAACCCTCCATCATCGTACGACACGGGAGCTTGTAATCATTTTCTCGATTTTTTGCGTTTCTGTTATTCTTGCGCGTTTCTTGGTTAGATGGAAATTGGAAAACCTTCCCAAACGCGAGGCGCGATTGCTAGAGCTAGGAGCTAACGTCTACGCAAACACATAAAAACCCAAAGAAAACACTGATATAAAATGGGAAACGCTTGCGCGCGTCGCGAACCGCTGCAAATACGGAAAATGGAAAAACTCATATAAAGGCAATAAAAAATGAGAAAAGCAACCGTCACTACGAGGAAAGAAAAACAACGAAAAAGCAATAGAAGAAAAGGAAAACGCGAGTTGTTGTCATTGCGCTGCGTTTATTTGTTGTTTTGCCGCTGGAAAAACATAACAATTGGAATCGAAAGACGAAAAGGAATGAAATGCTCGGTCGCGGTTTTCTTTCGATTTTACAGTTTCATATGAATGTGTTGATGCTAGGAAGATGGGAAAAGAAAGCAACGAGATGCAGAAATAAAATGTAAATAAATAAGACTGGCGTATAAATTTGACAGGGTTATTGTTGTATATACATGCAAATTTGCAAAGGAAAAGGATATTTGTGGCAAAATGTCAAAAATACTTAGGAATTGGGGCGGTGTTATATTTTGAGTTATTATAATAAATATTATTGCCGTTATTGTTACTTTAAAATAATTGTTTATGTTTCTTCAATAAAACGTAATAAAGGGACGAGATTTTATTCCTTAATTAAAGTTTAACTAAATCTTAGAGTTCTCGTTGAAAGTATTTGTCATAATGAAACTTAAACATTTGAAAGAATAATCAAAAATATCTAATAATTCAGAAAAAATTAGTAGAACATTAATTTTTACAACATAAAAAAAGTTTCTGATTGAAATATAATTCCAGAAAGCAATGTTTATCATCATAGTCAAATTAAGTGGATGAATTATATTAATCAATTAGAAATAAATTTTACAAGGTGCTTATCAAAATAACATTAAAAATATTTTCTTTTTATGAAAATAATAATTATTCTAATATATTTACACATAAATCTCATAAAACAACACAATACAATAAACAATAATAACAATAGAAAAATATCTAGATTAAACATAAACAAAACAGTGAACCTCAACGTGTTGCCATTAACTCTACCGAATGTTACTAAATGCTCAAATACAATATTTATTATTACACATTATCTTACCAGAGAATGTAACTATATTACAATAGGGCGCATGATGCGTCAGTTTTTATAATTATTGATACTACAGATGCATATACGATAATTTTTTAACACGACGAACAAGAGTTTATCAGATATCCAGATACAAAGTGATCATGAAATGGTCACGTATAGTCATATTTTTATTCAATACGATATACTTCATGTAATAAAATTCAAAGTTCATAACTGATGATCAAAATCGTCACTATGATATACCATGCATTACACGCAGTATACAATAATAATATAAAAATTCACCACTTCAATAAATAGAATATTTGTATTTAAACGAATATTATTTATTAATTGAACGAATTAAATATTTGAAATAGCCCATTAATTCAATGGCGGATGAAACTTTAATAAAATGATAATAGTGTTTGCTCAACAATGTGAATTTATTTTCTACTTATGTATATTTAAAATTGTAATTATGATTGAATTTGTATTTAATGAAAATGCTCAAATTTGAATGATTTGCGACAACATTTTTTTATTCCATTTTCTTGGCTATTTAAGCGCATTTCATTTTTTCTTAAAAATATATAAAACGTTTCTATAGTAATTCCGAAAATTAGTTTACCTTAAATGTATTTATAAAGCAATCATGTAAAACAGTTACTAATTATATGTTACTTGCTGATTTTTATATCTTTGATTATCAAAAATGTACTCATTTTAATTAAACATTACTTACGTTACGTTATGTATGAATTGTAACAAAAATATAACGTTAACAAAATAGCAGTATATGCGTGTACATATTTACTTCTGTTTTAAAACGTTATATTCTTGAAGCGAAAATTGATTGAAATGCACGAATTCAACGAGGTTGATGATGGTGTTACAATTTGGTGATTATGATAAAGATTAAGATGATGATAGAGATCATAGCGATGGTGATACATTTTGAAAATGTGAAAATGATGATTTTGAATCTCTTTGTAATATCGCATATTTAAAAATAAATATGAATGTATTTGTTATATGTTTGATGTTCTTTGCTTTACATAAATAATTTCAGGAAAACGTCTTATATTTTAAAACCCTATATCGAAAAAATAGGAAATGTTATCAAACACATTCTTGATTTTTAAGTTTCCCAGTAAGTTTCATGGTAAAATCGGATCCAAGTAATGTGCGTAAGTATGTGTTGGGTGCAGGGATGCATCTTTGGACTGACGTAAGCGTCTCCGCCTTGTACTCAGTGCTAGTGTGTGTTAAGTATTGATTTTTCTTGACCTCTTTCAGTTAACGGATGCGCTTTGCGTTTGCAAGGATTTTACTGGTTGCTTTTGGCCCAATCGAAGTATATGCAACTTTTTTGGTGCAATCCTTGAGGAATACATCCTATAAATGAATCGAATTTTCATGAAGAACGAAAATGCAAAATCTTTTCATTTAAGTGACATCTTATTGAGGAAAAAATAAAAATGTGCAGCGTACATAATAATAACATTCATATAACTAAAATACACTATTGAAACAAGAACCCCATATACAGTCGAACTTCGATAACTCGAACTAAATAAGTTGGCATTAGCGCCAGGTCCGAAAATACATGTAATTTTGTCTCGATAACTCAAAGAAATCTTCATGGCGCTAGCTTCGATAAGTCTGGATAAGTCGAATTTTCTTGTGGGAATACCGTAACGGCATATATTTTTGCTATAATTACTCTACATATGTAGGCAATAAGATTTCCCTATATCTGGGGGATGTTAACTTATATAAGAAAACCAATTTAACCACATTAAATATAAATTAACCATTTTTTGATAACTCGAAGTCTCAATAACTCGAACTTTTCTTGTGGCAGATAGTACTTCGAGTTATCGAAGTTCGACTGTAATTTTAACTTTAGATCGATCCATAAAGAACAATATTCCAGACATAATTTAAATAATAAACTTCCCAGCAATTCCTAGCTTAATTATTAACCAAGTTATCATCAAAAACGAGTTGATAAAATATATTTAATTAAAGTTTTTCATTTTCAAAACGATTGACCTTAAATACAGCCTCTTCTCTGTAACTTCCTCAATTTATTTTACTTGCCAATTAATCTATTTTTGTAAGAATCTTTTGCTCTATGATTTCTTTAAATTTAGTCAATTAGCTTTGAACGAAGAAAGTTTAGTTTAAAGGAGAAAACTTGGACAATTTTAATTAAAAACTTCAACCCCTTGTTTCTGTTTTTTTGCAAGGGTCTAATTGAGACGTATTTATCCTTGTTAGAAAGAACCAAATGAATTATTTTCTGAATTACTCCTTAAAACTCATCAAAAATTCATACATTCATTCATGCTTGGATATTTTAATTACTTATTGTAAAGGTGCGTTTTCATGGTGGCGTCGTAAGTTTCAAACCATAGGAAGCGAGCATTTTTTTGTTGTCGTACCACGACATGATACAAATACACAGGTATCGCCATTTGAAAACGCGTTTGCCTCAAAGTTCGCGCATGACGTCACGCCGCACACAGCGGATCACACCAGCAGACAAGTTGCATACGTTTGATC
>JASKGN010001155.1:0-13080 GCA_030556245.1 Falagria sp. GC000072 | reverse complement strand
TTTATGCTTGGCTTACATCAGCTAAATTTTTCTCATTAAATGTGCATTATTTCCAGGCTGGCGAGAACCGACATGCAATGGCAAAAGCATTGTATTCCCGTACCTTTGCGTGGTTAATCAATCACATCAACAACTGCACTAATCCGGGTCAAGATGCTACAAGATTCATTGGAGTCTTGGACATCTTTGGCTTTGAGAACTTTGCCATAAACTCGTTCGAACAGTTGTGCATTAATTATACCAACGAAAAGCTGCACAAGTTCTTTAATCATTATGTTTTTGCTTTGGAACAAGAAATCGTAAGTTTGTGATATGAATAAAAGCAAGAAGCATGTTCATGCTCATCATCATTTATTTTCAGTATAAAGCAGAAGAAATTGAATACAATCACATCGCGTTCACGGATAACACGCTTTGCTTGGAATTACTGGAGAAACCGCCTCGATGCATTTTAAGGCTGTTATCCGAACAATGCCATATGCCACGTGGCTGTGATGCTTCTTATATATCAAATTTACATTCCGAATTCGAAGCGCACGAAAACTATTTCAAAGGGGAAGATAAAAGAAAATGGGAAGTCGAGTTTGGGATCAAGCATTATGCGGGTGGTGTTTTGTATAATGTTAAAGGATTCGTCGATAAAAACAGAGACGTTCAACAGGATGTCTTTTTTGATATACTTTCCAGGAGTACGAATGAGTTTGTTAAAGATTTGTCGACTTATCAAGATTTAAATGCTGTTCCTGCAAAAGGAATAGGTAAGGCAATCATTTTTTAAATTAAACTTGATTAGTCTAATGAAATAATTTGTTATTATAGCAAATGGAACTACAACAGTCTCACGTGGTACAAGCAAAGGAAAACTAACAGTTTCAGATACTTTTAGACACCAATTACAAGCATTAGTCGATGTGCTTCAGGGTACTACACCATGGTATGTTCGTTGCATCAAACCAAATGTCAACAAAGATTCGAATAATTTCGACAATACACTAGTCTTAGATCAATTGAAATACTTAGGAATGTTAGATATCATTCGAATCCGTAAAGATGGATTTCCCATTCACATGGATTTCGATGATTTTATTACCAGATATCACTGCCTTTCACGCAATCGTTTGCCAGTAGATACTCGAGCTGCTTGCAAAGCACTCATTGAAAGTCACAACATACCAAAAACCGAATGGCAAATCGGCAAAAACAAAGTGTTCATGCGTTCGCACGTGCACGAACCTCTCGAGGAAACCCGCAATAAAATGCAAACTGCCAAAGCTGTTTTAATTCAAAAGACTTATCGACGTTTTATAGCTAGGAAAGATTATATTCAGAAACGCATAGCCGTGCTTAAAATACAACATGCTTACAAGGGTTGGAAGAGTCGTATCGAGTTTCTTAAAAAGCGACGTGCTGCTGTCGTCATTCAAAGCCATCTGCGAGGCGTTTTCGCACGCGAAGTCGCTGCTGCCTTACGTGAAATGAGAAGAGTTGAAGAGGAAATGAGGAAACGGGAACTATTAGAAGAAGAACGAAGGGCTAAGGAAGCCGAAGCAATTGCACAGGAACAGAAATTAGAATTGGAAAAGAGCGAAAAGTAATTTTTACTTCAATTTATAGATTTGATACATTTATTAACTTTAGTGATTTTTATCAATTTCATGTTTATTACAGAGCTGCGGAAAAGGAAATTGCTGCGTTATCCCAAATGGCAGAGCAAATGAAACCGCGATTGACAGAAACCGCAACCGAAGCGGTTGATTTAGACAATTTATTTGCCTTCCTATCTGATCAAAGTACTCCCAGTAACAAAATTATTGATGAAATTGGAACGAAAATGGATGAACTTGTTGAGGATTTAGATGTGGAATTGGAAACTGTTATACAACAGGAACTAGAAGGTTTAGCACAGGAGCAATTGCAACAGCCTACGCCGCCTAAATTAGGATTGCCTTCTTTGCCAGAACCTACCGGCCCGCCTCCTCCACCACCTCCTGTTACTAATGAACCACCAATTCCTCCACCTGTCATTATACCAGAGGATGTACCTGTAGATAAATCTACTAATGAACCTATTTATGAAGCTGTTTTACCTCGTGATGAACCACCTTGTGTTTCACCTCCACCACTTCCTGCACCTCCACGATTACCATCAGAGTCTCCACATCATAGTCCACCTGTATCGAGATGTAATAGTGCTGGGGTAAGTTTATTCGTAATGAAAATTTAATTAAATTAAATATTTTCTAACTTAACTTTTTACAATTGTTAATAAATTACAGCCTCAACCATGGCGTTTTAATCAAGAACAAGAAACAGCAAACGTTGAAAGAGAAGCTCGTAGAAAATTCCGGGTGGATAAAAAATTACTAGAGTTATCAGAAAGTCAAGAAAAGGAAACTGCAGCTGAAGAAATTCATCACGATATGTTAGAATTCGCCGAGAATTTCTATAATGCTCATGAAAGAAGTCCAGAAGGTACAATAATGGCTACACTTACACGTAAACGAACCATCACTGAAATGGTACCTAAATATGAAATGTTAGTCTATTACAAAGGAAATTCAATACCTAATTCGCATATTCACATGTACGATCCAGACAATGTGAATATTGCGTGCACAATTTTCCGGGACATTTGCAAATACATTCGAGGAGAAGTCAGCAATGAACGTGAATTAGCTGTGATTCAAAGCGTAATTGGACATGCTCTTGAACGCGAAGAACTTAGGGATGAAATACTTGTACAATGTGTTCGACAAGCTACAAACAATCCTCTTCCTGAAGCTACTGAACGTGTTTGGCTTTTGTTATGTTTATGTGTGGTTGCTTTCCAACCATCTAAGAATCTCTACAAGTATTTTGTTTCATTCCTTAAGAAGAATCTCACAACAGGAGGAAGAATTTCACAATACGTACAATGGTGTTTGGATAATTGTAATAATAATAAAGTTACTGTTCGTGAACATCCACCATCATCAGTTGAAGTAGCTGTAAGTAAAGTTTAGAGATTAATGAAGAGAAAGATTATTTTAGTTTATTCGTAATTGAATTTTTTTGTTTGTTTTAGGCTATGAAACGTTTAGGTACAATTGTATGTAGATTCTTTTTCTTGGATGGTCGAACTAAAGCAATTGATGTCCATCCAACTGATACTGCTGGAGATGCTGCTCGTAAGTTAGCTGAAAGATTAGGTTTAAGAACTTTAGAAGGTTGGGCAATTTATCAAAGTCGAGCTGATGCTGAAGAACATGTACGAGCACATCATTATTTGTATGATGTTATTGCTGCTTGGGAAATGTAAGTAAAAATTGTTTAATATTCTAGAAATGTTTATAATTTGTTATTATTTATTTAGGAATCAAAATAAAGGGAATTCCACAAGTGGTATGCAAACAATGGGTCGAAGAAGTGGTACAGGTGTTAGTAGTGGTGAAAACCGATTTATATTTAAACGGCGTTTATTCAAATCAAATCGAGAATTAAGTCAGGATCCAGTTGAAGTTAACTTGTTGTATGCTCAAGCTGTTCACAGTGTTGTAAAGGTATGTCGAAACAATTTTACTTTTTTTAAACTTTTTACTTTTTTAAAACTTTTTACTTTATTCGTAAATAAATTGTTTCCAGAATGATGATTTCCCAGTTACTGAAAAAGTAGCTTTACAATTAGCGGGTTTGCAAGCGCAGGTAGCATTAGGCGACCCTAAAGATAATAATAAATTGGAATATTACACCGATATCGACACTTATCTACCCTATCGTATCAGTCGAACACGTGGTGAAGATGTCTGGGTACCTATTATTGCTCATGCACATAGACAATACGGTGCAGGACGTACAGAACTTACAGCGAAAGCACTTTACTTATCTTGTGTAATGCAATATCCTTTGTACGGAACAACAATGTATCAAGTAACTTACCGGGGGTATTGGTCATATGGAAATTCCTTGGTGTTAGGTGTGAATTGCAATGGTATCATGCTCATTAAACCTGATGATAAATTCGTTCTAAACGAATATCCATATCATGAAATTGAAAGTATTATGTTAGATCCTAGCGACAGTTTTATTACAATTACATTACAACGGCATATGAACGATAATAATCATAAATGCTTCGTATTCGAAACACCTCAAAAGGGTGAAATTGGTTCGTTAATTGCGAGCTATTGTCCCTCCCTAGCTGGATGGATAACTGAGAACGAAGCTCCTCAAAAGAAGGTCAAAGCTATGACCAATGAAGATCGTATTCGCCTCTATCACAATTTAGTTAATTGTCGTCGAGCACTAATTGATAATGACATTATGAGGAAACCCGTAGATCAATCGGGTAATTTCCTACGGAACACTCTACGTAGATTGAGCAAACATAAATTGGACAAATTGCGACAGGAACACGGCGGGGATAGTGGTGAGACATATAAAGGATTTCATTACTCTTTCTGGGCGTTCAGCAGACAGCCGTTACAACAAAGTATTAGTCGTATACCCGAAGCTGAGGAACAAATAATGCTGCAAGTGTTTCAAATTATCCTCACGTATGCAGGGTTGGGTCAAAATGGTGAAGCAATACGTCGAGCTGAGGATGAGCATGTTACGTTGTTGCAATCAATATTAGAACGTTGTATGCGCAAAGAATCGTTGCTTTGCGAATTATACTTGCAATTAATCAAGCAAACAACGGATCATCCGGATCCCAATTCTCGAGTGAATTTACGCCATTGGGCTTTGTTATCGTTAGCTTGTTCAGTGGTTCTTCCACCTCATAAAGCAATGCGCAGATATTTGATTGCACATTTGAAGAGATGCAGTTCAGATTATGTTACTGAAGAAGGCAAATTCGCGCGCTTCGCCGAAAAATGTTTGTCGAAAACGCAGGGTACACGTAGACGACAATGGCCACCGTCCCGTGAAGAAATTTTGTGTACTATTAATCGAAGGCCTGTTTATGCTCGTTTTCATTTCATGGATGGACAATATCATTCTGTGGAGTTTCATCCATCTGCAACCGCTCGAGATGTTTTGGAAATTGTGCGTGATAAAATTGGACTCAGCAGTACTGCTAAGGGATATGCAATTTATGAAGTATTAGGCAACTCTGAAAGAAGTTTAGCAGGCGAGGAAAAAGTGGCTGATGTTATGGCAAAATGGGAACGTTATCGAGCGGCATCTGCAGCTGCCAATAACACTAATACAACGACAAAACGTGCAAGACCACAACACCATTTCTTCCTTTTCAAGAAACACCTGTTTATGGATACGTTCATCAATTTAAACGATACAGTCGAGAAAGAATTACTTTACCATCAAGTATTGCATGATTTACGAGCTGATCGGTTTCCTGTTACTGACAAAGAAGCGGTGAGTAAATTTAAATTTTTTTAAAGTTTTAAAATTTAATGAATTTTTATTTTGAATTTTAGATGATGTTGACTGCATTACAAGGTCAACTTGAGTTAGGAGATTGTGGAGATACTCTGAATGATTATCGAACTATTGCTTGTCATTGTTTACCAGCTCGATTAGTCCCAGGAGTACCCCAAGAAGGTGTTGCTATGCATCATCAATCATTACGAGGCATGACTGCATCTGAAGCTAAACAAGCTTTCTTAAATCTTATACAAAGCTGGCCTTTGCATAAAGCTACTATTTTTGATGTCATGGTAAGTCTTAATTTTTCACTTTATATTAAATTATATACGAACACTGTTATTATTTTCTAGCAATCATTTACATCCAATTGGCCTCGAGTATTATGGTTAGCAGTGGATCAAAAAGGATTACACTTATTGGAACACCGATCTCGCAATGCTCTATGCACTTACGAATATAGTAGCATTTTAAGTTACTCCCCTGCATTAAATTGCCTAATGATCATTACAGGAACGGCTTGCAAACAAAGCAAAGTCATATTGACCACAGCACAAGCCTTCCAAATTGCAACATTAATCAAAGAATATATGGAAGTATTGCAAAGCGATTTGAATGAAGGCAAACGTGCTCAACAACCACGCAGCCGGCCTGTTAGTGTTTTACATCCTAACAATATGCTGGTGCCTCCTCAACCCAGCTAGAAGAGGGTTCATTTCGCTGATCAAGTAACATCTGCCGTCTATTAGATTGTTAGTGGTACTTTGTGATTGATGCATTTCTTCGTGTGACCAATGTGAAACGAAGAAATCGATATGTTGTATGGTTAGACGGTTAATGTTGCTTTATTAGCGAAATTGGTTTACAAAAATTTTGAAATTAGGTACAAAGACATAACATCAAATCATAGCTGAATATTATTATTATCCTTATTAATAATATTCAAATTATATATGCTAGCTAGGAAAATTAAATCAAAAATGTAATACATGTGGAATTTTCAGTTCGCACTCGGCAAGAGTACAAACGTAGCAAAAGAACAAAATTTTATTTTCACAAAAATGGTTGCATTATTGAAATATTAAGTATTATGTATCAAGACTGACTTTATCAATAGTAATTGACTTGCATTTTTATCGCAAAGACATCCATTTTAAGATATTAACAAGTGACGAACGACGACGTGTTATATTTACAAAAAAATGTATTGGATTTACTCGATTATAAATATTTCTCCCCCTGTACGCTAATGGGGCTTCCAAATGAGTTGTGAACATTATTTAATAATTTTAAATTATTGAAACATTGATTATTATGTAATGAATATTTATATACATATTAATATTATACGAAGATATATACAGTACTAGTCAGTTATAATGTAAATACTTATACTAGTTAAATTAGTTTTATTGCAAAAAGATAACAAGTATTTGATTAATGAAAGAAAAATCAGTGCTCACAAAAGTAATGAAACAGAATAGTTAACATATTCGATAGAAGACATAATAGTATCTTGCAAATTTAAGAACAATTATGTTATCAAATTATCTGTGGAGTAATATCATGTGAAAATATTTTAAAAAGATGTATAAGAAATATAAAATTACAGAATTTTAACATAAACAAATGACAGTAACCTTACAATGTTAGTGTTGAACAGATATAAACAATTGTGCAAGGTAGAAATTAACATTTATTATTAATTAAAATATTTCTTGTACATCACATAATATTAACTCGCCATTTTCATAATTCAATGGCGTTTTATTCATACATTTGGTGATTAATCGTGGCTTGAATGAAAACAAAATATTGTAATGAATATTCGTCATTTAAAGTGAACAATTATAAAATATGTTACGCACAAAGTGTATTTCAAGTTAGTATAATTGCCATTTTGTGTTTGGTGCTTCTTAAGTTTTGTAAAGGATTTAACAACAATTTCCTCTCTCAAAATGTTAATTTTTATCTCACGATAGCTTACAGCCAAATTTTTATTAGTTAAAAGAATCAATCATTAAAAATCAATTTACTTCAATAAGTATAAGTTTATTATCAAAAATATTGTTACAAAAGTTTCATAATTCATCAGTCCATTTCCATTACTCGACTTACATGTTCATAACCTGTGCGTAGAAGAAATTCAAAGCTTTTATTGTTTTGCAGGTCAATCAATTCCGGATGATTGAGAACAGAATTAAGTGGAGGCAGTAATGTTTTTGGATCAGCACCTTTAAACAGAAATGAGTAAGTTTTGCTTATTTTTTATTATTTATCATACAACTTACCTAAAATCAGTGCTAAATCAACAATTTTAAACATCAATTTATTCTGAAGAATTTCAATAGGGGAATCTAAATTTGTTTCATTCCATTGATCTCTTAAAATTGCACATTTCCAAATGTTCAATGCCAATTCACTTTGTAACTCTTCATCAATAATGAAGCTCAACAAATCTAAAGCTTTCTTGAAATCTAATTCAGTTGCATCTTTAAATTCTTCGCAAGTATATAAATGAATTAAATCTTTTGGTTGAATCACACATGGCTTTATGCTATCGTAGCCATATTGTTGCAAAACATAATCAGGTAATTCTTCTTGATATGTAATTAAATCTAGTTGCATATTAATATCATGTATTTCCTTGTCATTGGGTTTTTCTATAGCTAAAGCTGCAAGTTTAGCCAAACTGAACATAGTTTTCTGACGCGTTAGAGAATCTGTTTCAGCTAATCCCAATTCTTTTAATGTATGTGAAGCCGGTAGGAATTTCTCATCAAAAATGTTTTGAATCCATGATAACGTGGGATGTGCAGTTAGGAAATTTCGTAATTCGTTGTTGCTTTGTGCTGGTGCATCATGTCGATTACAAAGTTTTATTAACTTTCCTTGTTTGTTTTCTTGCAGGTACCAGTTATAAACGAAGTTGGAAAAGTCCTGATTTTTGAAACGTTCAAGGTATGTATCCAAACGTGATTCGTTTTGTGTTTCCTCACAGATTATTATTAGGGATTCAAAGTCGAGATATTTTTCTGCTAGAGAAGCTGCACCTTCCCATTGATTTTCTTTAACTAGAAACAAGTACGAGTACGTTAATATGTTATATTAATGAGCTAGTTTCATATTAACAACATAAAATATTATTAGACTTACTTAAAGGTTGAATTAAACGTTTTCTATCTGAAGCATATTGTTTAAGCATAATTTCTTCATTATTACTTCCTCGAATACTTTGTAAATGTGATTTTCTTGCATCCAAAATTATATCAATTAATGATACTAGTTGTTCATACAAAGTATTTTGCAAATCAACATCAGTTGTTGCTTTAGCTCCATAATTAAGAGTTAAATGTTGCTACAAATATAAATATTTAGAAACTAATCATTTAATACTAAATTTTTACTCACTTGCGAAATGAAACTATCCATTAAACCTTCTTTACCATTTATAGCAGTCCATGGCAAATACTCAGGAGCAATTTTAACATTAGCAGGTTCAAAATATTCAGCATAATTTTGACGATAACTGATAACACTTTTCATAACATCCAAAATTACAGAATTTGTATTACAAATCAATAATGTAATTTCACCCGGATTCATATCTGAATGTGCAGCAGACTCGCAATTTTGAACCATTTCAATAATAACATTCTGGAATTGAGTCAATTGACTATAGAAAACGCTTTGTTTAGTGAGACCATTATCAGTAGAAATATCCAATTCATTCGCAGCTAAGTCAATAGCTTTTTGTATAATATCATCGTGAGGTTTACTTTTCAATGCAATAGCAGCTACAATTTTCTCACTATTTTCTGCTAAAATATAAGAAGTTAAAATTGGCGTTGAACGGAATGTAACTGCTCCCAATTTTTTCCATAAATCACAATCTTTGAGAAACTTCACGAATAAACCATGAGATTTTTGTTTATCTTCTAATTGTTGAGCAACTTGCATAGCATAAGAACTGCCTAAACCAACAGGCTTATTCATCCAATGTGGATCATTAGCTGGTGTGTCGTTTAACAAATCATTACTGATTTTTACAACCACAAGATCAAATGAAGCATCAGTGCCAATTATGTGATCATCGAAAGTAAAAGTTTCAGATATGATGTTGTTTCTTTCAGTCTGAAATAAATAAAACCAAGCAAAAGTTAAAATTTGAAATAATTTATTGTTAAATATATAAAAAGAAAGAAATTTACCAATTGATTATGAACATGGTATAAAAATGCAGCTTTCAATTGTCCCATTGAATCCTTATAAGCACATTGAAGTTCATCAGGATTAAAAGAAAACAAAGTTAAATTATTTGTACCAGTTTCATACATGGAAGTTTCTGGTGGTGTGCCAGTACTCATTATACTAGCATTAAAGTCCATATCAATAGGAGAAACCGAAACTAAACCATAATTTCGTGAAAAAAACACCGGAGTGTTTACACAAATCGAACCACCAAGTAAGAAATCCTGTGGTGAATTGAATTCTAAGCAATCAGGTTCTTCATGAGGTTTAATAACTGTAATACATCGATGGTTATAAATATAAGAAATGTTTCCAGACATTAAGAATCTGTAGCCTAAGCTATCTATTGGGTTCTCTTCAGAATATAATCCGCTAAGTCTGATGACATTAAAACTTGTAAAATGTGCAGGACTCTGAGATGTATCGACATTTATCAAGGCATAATGTATCTGTGGTGAAATATTCATATTCACAGCTGCTGCTAATAATGTAATACCATTTGCTTCTGGTTGTAAATCCAACACCCAAGATTCAACATCTCCCTGATCACCACCACAATTCTCCCAGAAAGTATTAAAGAAACCTTCTTTAACTGGCCTAGTTAAATCTGCTGCATACAGAAATTCTTCAGTATCATTAATTGATAATTTCCATTTTTGCAAAGAATGTCCTGCTAGGATATATATATTCCATGTTGTTGCATCCAAAGACACACCAAGAACTCTAACAAGTCTCTGAAACACAAAATAATTTTAAATTAATTTACACAATTTACACAAGAAAAACAAATTCTTACAGTTTCAGCAGATGTATCTGTATTAATAGGACCAAAAATAAATGAAGACATTCTTTTACTAATCCCTCCTAACCAACCAGAAGGCATTTTTAAAGTGTGGCATGTTAACGAAGGTCTGGGTGCTTCAATTTTTTGTACAAGAACAATAGTACATGTTGTGGTAGCCAAGATACAACCTAGACCTTCAACTGAAGTTAAACTATCACATTCTTGACCTTGTAAATCAATTTGTTGCTCAACGGAAACACCTTCATGAGCAATTCCTGGCCAGTATCTAACAACACCTTCAGGGGATACTGCAATACAAGAAGGAAAAGTATTCCCATTCGAAAGAAAAACTGACACAAGTTCAGCTCTATGAGCCAAATCGCTTTGGGGTAATTGAAGCTCATAACATTGATTTGTCATGCCACCTCTTCTTGGAGTTGTTGGTTGAACATTCTGAGGAGTGAGTTTGTATTGCCAAATAAGCAATCGACGACCACATACTAGCCAAGCATATCCACATTCAGATGAAATTCTTGCAGATACAACTGTACTACGTTCAGCAAATGTTAAAGCTTCTGTTACAAGCACAGGTAATGCTTGTCCAAATCGTTCAACAGTATGTTGCTGAGTTTTTAAGATTACTTGGACTGTAGTTGTTGATCTAGCTGACACACTAAGTCGGCTAAAAGAGTTAAATATGATGAGTTTAAAGTACTAAATATATTTAATTTAAGTAGTTTTGCAATGCGTTTCTTACGAAGACTTCCTAAATGCTGATGGTGCAAATAAACGTTTGTTTGATGAGTTTTGTCGTGATCTAGGTGAGAATGGACTTTTATTCCCGTAAAAGGAACTTGAGAAACTTTTATCCATTATTATTTTCTTTGGAAACAATTTAATATGTAAAACGAATCAAACCTCATTTAACCGGTGTTTACCGCGTGCACATAAACATTTTCTTAAGCTATGCAACTTTGATTTCATTTACATTAGTTACAGTGAGTTAGAGTAACAGCTGACTTCAATGATTTTAAGCACTTTTAAGTTTTAAGAAATTAAATGTGCACAATATTGGTTGATGTTAATCATTGCAGACTCTGTGGGTCCTTTTTTTGCCTGTGAACATTGTATCAACAGTATGATTGTGGTAATATTTTCTCTTACAACAGTACTTCCAATATTCAATTCAATCTCTTTATTATACAATTTTCTGTTCTCATCTTAAACATATTTTTATTAACTTAATTTATTACATCTTATAAAATATTAAGGATGATTTATTATATTTATTTTGCTGATATTCTGTATTTTTTTTTAGGAAATATAACAATGGAGCAGCAACACGCTTCCTTTAATTGAAGGAACTATTTTCAAGTCAGTGCATTACAGAAATTTCAAAGACAATTCTAGGAGATAGCGATTTGCATATGTGCTATGCAGTGATGGATAATCTCAATGTTTTTTTGGATAAATAAGGTACATAATAGCATTAGAGGGAATAGAATGAATCAGAATGAATACAAATCATTAAAAACTAATTAACTAGTTGAAACTTTTTTGATGTAATAATTAACTAATAGCTGCAATCATTATCTTATTACAATCTGTCTGATTTATTACAGAAATTAATAATGAAAAAAAAGAATAATCAAAACTTGCTATAATTCAATGTAAAACAGAGATGAACCACTGTCAATCATTTGTTATTGCAGAATATCTGTATTAAACTGGAATTCACTAGGATTACAGGTTGTAATAAAATAACAAATGTAGCTATTGTTTTGTATAATATAATAATAATAATGATTTTAACAGAAATTATTTGATAAGTCTAATAATTTTTGTAAATTAATTTCTGAATGCCTGTGTTGTATTATTTAATATTTGTAATTAAAATTAATAACATTTTGTCTAGTAGTATTATTTGTATTTAGTCTAGCTCTAGATGGCTGTGCTGTATTATTTAGTATGTATTTGTAATAAAATTTATAACATGTTGTACTGTCTATGTGTCTATGTCTAGTTGCGTTTGCATATTTGAGAGTAAATTAATATGTATTTTAATTATAATAAATATAATAATTCCTGGTTGAGCCATTGATGCGGCTAAAGAAAGAAATTTATTGCTCTTTTGAAAGAGTATAAATTTACCCCAATAGGATCTGCGGAAAGGGTAGATAGAGAGGGTTGAAATTTGCATTTGAAAGTGTCATATTTTTGTGCGTTAAACAAAAATTTGTTTTTTTATCACTTATTGGCCAAATTTGACAATTCAAACACCTAATGAAAGCTTATTAAATATATTTTTCAAATACGCTTTAAAATTCTGGAGAACGTTATCAGAAAGGGGTTGTTTTAATTTTCAAAGTTGAACTGACTAAATTAGAAAACATTCTCTGACTTTAAAAAATTATATCTCATTAACTAATTAAGATATTTAGTTCATTCTCATATCACACGATAGAGAATTTAATCAGCTTTCTAATTAATACGAAAAATTTCGAAATTGTAAATTTTAAGGGGTGGAAACCACCCCCAGAGTATTTTTATTGCTTGTTTGGGCATAACTCGGTTACTAATTAAGATAAAATCTTCATTTTGAGCTCAAACGATGCGTAGATAAATGCTCTCTCTGACGCGGTCAAACGTTTTAATCTGCCGCCGCAAGGCGAGCGGCAATT
>JASKGN010001142.1:0-10695 GCA_030556245.1 Falagria sp. GC000072 | reverse complement strand
TGTTGGGTGCCAGGGAAGTTTTGATTTTTCGAGTGCACAAACGGCAAAATGGCGGATTTCGCGCATGCGTCATGAAATAAATTCTATGAAACCTGGCCTAGTGTCATTTCTGGTATGATATTATTCTGTGCTGCAGGCTCGCCTACGGCTCGTTTCGCAACCTGTGCCGTCGTGTGTTTAGAGCCATCATAATTCGCGCGTTTAATAATATACTATTATGTTGGTAATTGTGACATGCAAAAAATGTTGTTTTTTTTTTGTTAAATTGGTGTACTTTAGAAATTAAGAAGCAAAAACTACTTATTGCTTCAAAAAAATAATTTAAAAGATTGATATTTTACAGCTTTTAAAATTAATATTTATATATTTACAAAATTATTTAAAAACATCACATTTTTGCATAATAATTATATTAATTATTGCTGTTCTGTTATCAGAGGTTGAAAAACGCAAATAGCAATTTTAGTATTGATTAACTTTAAATAGAACACTAAGCAAGCATTGAAAAACCGGCCCTTAATGTATCTGCGGCACTTCTTTCAACGAAAATCAAGTCTGCGACCTCAACTTTACAAGTAAATGTGCTAACAAATATATTTTCGCAAACCCGGTAAATTTTTATTGGGACCCGGTACCGGATTGCGACCTACACGTTGGAAACGCTGGAATTATACGCTATTCCAGAAATAGCCCACAAAAACGTAGTACCTACATTCTAAGCATATGCATGTAGGTGCGTCGTTTAGCTAATAAAATTTGCAGACAGAAATAGAGGAGACATGAAAATGAGGAAATTCGAAGCATTGACAACAAAATCAAACGAGTCAATACTATAGCAAGATGAGGCGAACGAGTGACGTACCAACTGTGCACAACACTATGTAGATATGAGACAGTGCAGATCGTCGCGACAAGAAGCATGGAAAGGACATTTTGCGAGTACACTGAATACGACCGATCCTGACAATCAAGAAAAAGATTACCAAATAAATAAATAATGCAGACAAATGAGATTAAAAATGAACCAGACAATAAAGCAGTCAGCTAATGAAACTGATGAAAACTTTATCGTATGCTCTACTACTAACTAAATGGTTGTCAGAACGAAACCTAGTTTCGCTAAGGAATGATTTTTAATTGGCATTATATATATTGAAAGACTAGAATTCGGTATTTCAATTCGTTGAAGAATAATGAAATAATAGATTGTTTCCAAAATGTTTCAAATATTTACTAAAAACTGGTTAAAAACAATTGATACTAGAATTGCACGAGAACAGTTTATATAGGGATAGAGGGAAATACAACCCCGTTTAAAAAAAATCAGGGCCCTTCAAAAGTATTAACCGTATACACACAAATTAAAAAAAGGAAGCAAACAATTTGGGAGCTCCCAAGAGGTCGGGGCCCTAAGTTATAGCTTGTTTAGCTTATAGGAAAATCCTGCACTCTATATAGGAAAAAAAGCTACACTGCGTTGAAAATAATACAAATGTTTTACAAAGCAATAATACACAGAAGAATTATAAGGCAATGTGGGTAGATTAATTTACCTGAATTAAAGTAATTTATTTTACCCAATATACGGAAAAAAACATTCAAAACACTTGACTTGTATTCACAACGCATTGTGAGACAAAATCGGGAATTGCGAATAACATAAATAAAGTAAAGTAATCCATTTTAATACTCACTACTTGCTGGCATTCCGTACGAGTTTCCTCCATTATTGAAATGGCGACCTTCAAAAAATATTTCTCAAATTCCTCATATGTATCTTCTGTACTCAATGATAAAATTAGCATATAATAACACCATCCCTCAAACAACTTGGCTCTTGGTAAACTCTTAATTTTTAAGTGGTCTAGTATCATTTGTACACTAGTGTTACTCTCCGGAAATTTTGGAAAATTCTTGTTTAATAAGTATGCAAACCATTGAAATACTATCTTAGCATATGTTGAATTGCCAATTACAACAAGTAATGACATAATATTGATAAATTTATCAAAATCTATATTGTAGTTAGAATGTTGCAAATGATAAGTAATATAAGAAATGAAATGGTTCACAAATTCAGGATCATCCAATAACACAAATTCAGTTTCAAACTTAACACATACAATAATTTCAAGGAATATTTCCAGTTTTTCCAAAAACATATCTATATCACAATCCTTTTCAACTATTTTTCTAAGTAATGTATGTTTAATATTTGTATATATTTTATCATAAATATTTGTATTCCTGTATTGTTTAGCATCTTTAATTATTTGTTCTTTTAGACAGCATAAATATTTCAAATCATTTTCAACTTTATAGCAACCAACGTTTGCAATGGCAACTTTATAAAATTTAGTTGGTACTGGATGTAATATAATATATTCATACAGTTGTTGACATTTTTCATCTGACTTATAAAGATCGAATAACTCGAGAGCAAGCTGATCAAATTCATCGTTTTTTAAAGAACAATTTAATTTGAAAATCTCTGCAAACATAGAAAATATTTCATTCTTAATATGTTCTATTTCTGCGGGATGTTTTTTCTTTGGATGAATTGATAAATAAATTTTTAAAACCGTAATTTTTAACTTAAAGTTGCCAAATTGAAGAATAAAGAGTAAATTTTTCATTAAAGAAATTCCAATATCCATTAAGTGACATAAATTAAAGTTCTGTGTAATGTTAAATGCAATGATTTGTAGAACTACATTTTGCATATTTAAACAGTTATTTTTATCAGATACTTCCATAGTTATTGGTTTTAAATTGAGGGTTTGACTTAAATCCTCAGGTATTTCATATAAGAATGCTTTTATTTCCATAGTGCCAACAAAATTATTTTTTTGAAATGAATTCAATTGGTCAAGAACTTTAATATATTCCATTACTAAGTCATAATATATAGTGTATTCCATTTGATATAAAATACGATTCTGCACACTTACTAATGATCTTTGCACTCTAAAAATATGAACGTATAAATAATAATAAATGTTCTTTTTATTTTTGTAAATCTAGTTTTTTATCGACCAAAAATGAAATTTCCAGGATTACTGATTCTCATGGAATTTGCAAAACATTATTTCATTTTTTGTCATAAATATTTTCCTATTTCATTGAAAAATGTATAAATACCTTTTAAAATTTGGTGCACAGGATAAATAGAAAAATTGACCTAACACCCACATAGTAAACTCTTTCTGCTTTTGATTCAGCAAATTATTTTCTTCATAAGAAAAGTTTGCTATATCCAAGACAAACATTGCAGAAAGTTCAGGTTTTTCAACCATTCTTGACAATCGTTCAAAACCCTTTTCAGATGTCCCCATATTATGCATAAGTTGAATTGTGTTGCTCAAGACTTTCCATGTTACTATGGTAGGAATATTATCCAAACAAGTGGACGTCATTTCTGGATAGTTTTTATACCTCTTTTTAATAATCGAAAATTTAAACACACATGCCACCACAAACAAATAGATTTTGCATGAGACTTGAAAATGGATTCAACGCAGTATGTCCAAGTGTATCAGTTTACATATTCAATTAAAAAGCACACCAAATAAATTGCACTAAAAAATAATCCAAAATATTCTGGCTACTATCACCACTGTTCCACACTGTCCACTGCGCGCTAAAATATGTATTTCAATTGTAACCGCCGCGACTGGCAGCAATTTTGAATCAAACCAGCTGGTTGATATAGTTTACTGTACTTGTGACTTTACCATGTTTACTCCACAACTCACGCAACCAAACATACATCCATCAGGTAATCAAATGGCACTCTACAGTCCACTTACGTGTGAGTGCATGTGAGTGCGTGTGAGCCAGTGTGTGCGAGAAATTATTTGTTATTAACTACGATATTTATAATTTGTATTTGTTTTAGTTTAGTTTTTATAATATAGGATTAAGGCAGGGTAAAATTGATTTAAATTGTTTCAACCGGTTTCAACCATGTTTCAACCATATACATGTTTCAACCAGTTTCAACATTCAAATATAGTTGAATATTTTGACACCGGAAATATTGAAGCGCTAGTATCGTAAAGTTTCATAGGTTATAGTTGCCATATTGTAATTCTTTTGGTTTCCCACTGGTCTTGTGTCAGCTTACAGGTATGTTATCCCATAATATTTTTGCAATCTTTTCGTAGTTAATTAATTGTAACGTTCTAAATTGTTGAATATTTACAAAACAAAGTAGAAACATTAATATAACTTAGTAATGATTATGTTTTATTTTATATTCTACCATAGACCAAAATGGGTCGTCGTCCAGCGAGATGGTAAGTTTATGAAAACAACGCAACTTAGCAGGTTAAATGTTAGTTATTTTTAATTTCAGTTATCGTTATTGTAAAAATAAGCCTTATCCAAAGTCACGTTTCTGTCGTGGTGTACCGGATCCCAAGATACGTATTTTTGACTTAGGCAGAAAGAAGGCATCTGTTGAAGATTTTCCATTATGTGTACACTTGGTATCTGATGAGTTGGAGCAACTTAGTTCTGAAGCATTGGAAGCTGGACGTATTTGTTGCAACAAATATCTAGTTAAGAATTGTGGAAAAGATCAATTCCATATTCGTATGAGATTACATCCTTTCCATGTTCTTCGCATTAATAAAATGTTATCATGTGCTGGAGCAGATAGGTATAATTTTAATCATTATTTTGTAATCGGTAATTAATCAGCTAATATTTTAGACTCCAGACAGGGATGAGAGGAGCGTATGGCAAACCACAAGGAACTGTTGCTCGAGTTCGAATTGGACAACCAATTATGAGTGTGCGCTCAAGTGACAGATACAAAGCTCAAGTAGTTGAGGCACTTCGTCGTGCTAAATTCAAGTTCCCAGGTCGTCAGAAAATCTATATTTCTAAGAAATGGGGATTTACTAAATTTGACCGTGCCGAGTATGAAGATTTAAAAGAGAAAAATCGTCTTGCACATGATGGTTGCAACGTTCAATACCGAAGAGAACATGGTCCATTGGCCGATTGGAAAAAGGCCCAAGAAAATATATACGCTGCTTCTTAAATATATTTGTGGATGTTGATAAGGAAGTTTCATATTTACAAATAAACATGAAGACCTATATATACTTATTATTTATTAGACAATTTCCTTGCATGCTTTAGCTGCATATATAATTTTTATTCGTTTCATAAGAAAAAAAATTTTGTTTCAGATATTTTTTAATTTTCTATCAAGATTTTGGACCAAAATTCAGCAAATGTAAATTAATCTAAACATTTTATTCTAAAGCCAAGTAGATGGCGAGCAAAAACAACTAACCATCTACTTGATTATCCTTAAGTCAATAATTAATTATGGCATATTTCGTGCATTCCATGAAGTGCTTATTGTCTGGGACTGCCCTATCAATTTGTTTTTCAAGATTAATTTACAGTTTTGCACCTTCCAAAAGATCGCAAGCATATGCTTGTTAGCATGATATGAACACTTCGGCACCGTCCAAAACCAATGTCATCCCACGAACGTTCATTTGCTTTCCCGCAGAATGAACTCGCCTTAAGAAAAAACAATAAAAATTCTGAAATACTTTGCATATAAATTATAACTTAATTTATTCAAATATGTTCATTATAAATTTACATTTTTATTTAACAAAGTGCTAGCTTGTTCTTTGGCTTCCCAGCAATTATCCCAGTAAGTTTTAAGCCTATTATCATCATTGGCACAAAACTGTTTGAAATCTCGCAATAGTTTCGTCTGGAAGTTATTATCTATTCCTGGATTGGTACGCCATCGTTTACTTACCATGTGATTCCAAGACCATAAAAAGCCCATCTGTAAAAATAAAACTTATTATTTGAGAAATTGAGATAGTAGACCGGAATAATCAAACCTTTTTAGTATTATCATAGTCGTCCTTATTTTTACCACTGACATGACGTGTAATATAAGCTTCATGTGGACTGGGAACTACATCCAGATGTTCTGAATATTTTGCTTTTGAAGAACGACTCATACTCATTAATCTGCGCTGCTTAGGTGCAGGGCTAGTCACTAAAATAAAAATTGTACCAGTGCAATGAATGTACTGGTGTTCTTGAGTTGCTGCAGTATTTTGTGGCTCCATAAGACATTGCAGAAATCCAAATTTAGCAGCGATTGCTTCTTGCAACAGAAAGATTCTTTCTAAAGTTGTTTCTTCGCGAAACTCTTTAAAAATACGTTCACTATTTTCAAGGCATTTAATATTTAAAGGAATAAAAATGGGTCCACGCAATGGGTCTGATTTACTAGAATATGGTAAAGCTAATGGATCATGTGGAATAGGTATCATTTGCAATCCACAATTTTGTTGAGCTTTCCTGGACCAACCATACAACTGCAAAAGATGAATGTAATGAAATTGTTTTATTGTTATAGCTTAAATTTACAAGTTCATGAACAATCGAACCAGATGCGTTTAGCCACTCTACTACCATTTCAAAAGCTTGGTCTGGTCGAAAAATCGTTTGATATTTTGCATGACCCCACTCAACACGATCACTTTTATTTGATACGTCAATTTCTAAGTGTGTACTTTTAAAAAGAGAGTTGCAACCTATATCAATATCACGTTGCTGATAAGTACTTGATATATTATCACATAGAAAGTGCGGGACACCTGGTTCATGTTCGAAAGAAGCATTCCCCATCGTCATAGACATGCCCCAATTTAGGGCTGGACGTACTTCCACTTCTACCCACTCATTTTCAAAGCTTTTTAAATCACCCAAAGGAGCACAATATTCTTTATCATCCTGTTCCACATTGATAATATAATATAAATAGAATCCATAAAAAAATGGCTTTTTGAAATCTCCTGAAGCGTGACAAATTAATTTTTCGCTATGCATTCCAATTAATATCTAAAATCATATAGACGACATTATTTTTATATTTTTTATATAAACATTTAAAAAATACCTGACATGCGGCTTCAATTGAAGATATTCCTTCCATTCTACTTACAAGCCAGTTAGCAGCATCTGCAGACACAAATGTAGCAGTAGGTAAGCTTTGATGCATAGTAAGAAAACCGACACCAGTTACTGGTTGTTTCATAGCGTCTAAAATTTCATGATTCGCAGCAGACGCTCTTAATAATGGTTCCTGATTTCCACTAAAAATACATAAATCGTGATTATATACTTTAAATTACTAATATTAGAATATACACATGTACAATTAAAATTTATAAACTTACATATCTTCAGCTTCAAAGCTTTGATTCTCAATTTGTTGAAAGTCCACGGCAGGTGATACACGTCCCCTCTCCAATACCTTCGACCCGGACCTAAATAAAGATTTCAGATTTGAAAGATAAAACTTAATTAATAGTATATCGATAGCATAGTTATAGAAAAAAAAAACTAAAAGCATTGTATGAGTGCCATGTGAATAATTTGCATAATGTTACCTAGAGTGAGAGGGTGTATATCGCTCAGCAGTGCGACTACAAGCGTGAGCATTCTGAAATTAAAATAAAACTAAGTGCCAAAACCAATGCAAATAGAAAATCAATAATTAGTTTATCACAAGATAATTTTCTAAAGTCCAATTATGAGATTAAAGAAGAACACATAAATTACGCAAATGTAACAAACGGAAAGTAATTTCACCACCAAAAGCACCTAACAAAACAGGAAACAAGTAAAACGTAAATATTTGTATAGATTGCTAAACAGAAAACGATTATGCAGCACACATGATAAATAGTTGTTATTGATTCTTTTGGCGGACAATCGAACCTTGGTCTAGGCCGATCCGGAAGACGATTGCTACCCAAGCGCTCTCGAAATGGCGAATTTGTTTGAGTTGTGTTCTGAAACATTTACAATTAAATCTTATAGTTCATAGTTTTTTCACACAAATTACAATTGTGCGGTATTTACAATATGTCATAAACACGTTTTCAAACAAAGTACGGCAACAAGCAAGCAATACTCGTTACATAAAATTTGATTTCTACTCTAACATAAAAAGAAAGAAATATATTTATATATGAGCCGCTGGGAGCTAAAGTAGTAAAAGTCAAAAAATAAAGAATTTTCGTTATACTACTTTTCCAGTTCTTTAAGTCGAAAAGTATCATTTGACAAAAAAATCATTGGCTTATTTGAAATACATATATGCCACTGTACTAATTTTTTTTCAAAAAACGCAATTATGCGATTATATGCAAAACGCTAAACTTAGTTTTTCTCAAAACATGTTGTTTTGACTTATACCACTTTAGTTCTCAACGGCTCATATAAATATCGGAGTGTTCATTTTGGAACGGAAGCCACGTGACCACTTTTTCAATTTGTCGAGCACATTTAAGATGGTTACAAGCTCAGCATTGAATATTAATCTTTCATTCCAAAATTAACACGTAGTACATATTCTCAAAATAAATAAATTATTACGTGAAAATATCAAATTAAATCAGAAAAATAATATATATTATAAATCTACCTGCAAAGTAAGTACAGCGCTCATGCTATTACGCCTCGGCTGGACTAACAAGGGCATTGGCAAAATGTGCTGGCCAGTGGTAACGCTTATTGACATCTATGTGACATTAATGCACGAATTCAGTAGAATCAACATGCACCAAGATACATTAAATAAACTAAATACAATAATTAACATGCATGCAAGAAAAGTTTGCGTTATAGATACTAGTAAAAAAAAATATGACGTTAAAAACAAACATTAAGCAGATAGTATACACGCATTAAAATTTCAATTATGTAATCATTATAAACATACCCTTGGCTTTTTGGCAATCGCCACACGTTTGAATTTGTTAACAACAGTTTCAATAAATTTTAAAAATCCCTCGCAAATTTGTTGTTGATCACCTGGACTAGATAATGTGTATATATCGCAGTATGGAGAACCATCTATAATGCGTTTTGTGGCGGCATTGTTTAAAGGTAACATACATATTCTGAATCTAGAATTTAATTTATAGCCCAGTCAATAAATGCAAAACTAAGGCGTATGGAATCCATGAAATATGCGATAATTATTAATTTCATACATTCATTTGTTAGCGATAGTTAGAAGGTAAACAATATATTTGCTCTAATATACTTTCTTTGTATTTTCTACGGTTTTTGAAATATCCGTATTTGATAAGTTACAATAGTTTTTTGCATCTTACTTTGTGTCAAACATTTGGCTGTTCTCAGATATTTCAAAAACCGTAGAAAATACAAAGAATAAATATTAGAACAAATTTGTAGAAAAATTATACAGCTTTCTTTTTTATTGCAAAGAATTTCTCTAGAGTTCACCGTTACAAAGATATGGTCAAAAGACTTAAAAGTTTCCTCTGCTTCACCTCCTCTACGCTTATGATCCCCTCATATCCCTAACAAATCCCTGAAGTCAAAAATTAGGGCATATTCCAAGCATTCTATAATATGTTCATTGACTGCACAATTAGTATTAATTTTAATTTAATGTTTAGGAATTAAGTTTTGATTATTAAGTTCAAATCATAATTGCGACCGCCTCATATTAAAATAAACACGTACCTCCAAAATTTTAAACCATCGTCCAGAACGTAATCAGTATCTCCTCGGGTACAAATATAATGATCCATATAGTTCCAATTGAAATGCTCCAGTTTTTCTGTCGTAAATGTAGAATACGATTCTTCATATGTGTCATGATGAGGAGCATAAAATCTATATCTATATTGATAATTAAATCCTGGATACGGATGTCGAGGCCGATAACGAGTTACAGAAATGCTATTACCAATTAAAGCAATTTTATGAAATAATCGACCAATACTGAGCAGATAAGACTCATTTGATTCAGTTACATGTTTTTGATCGGTAACAAGTTTTCTTAGTAAGGAGCCACTATTACATGAAACGGTTCTTTGTAAGCTATGTTCTTGTTCCATAGCAGGTGACAATACAACAAGTTGAAATCCTTGTGCAAGCCTTTGTGATATTAATTCTTTATATACTTCAGCAGTAGTTAATGGCTTTTTATAGATAGCCCGCTTCTGAGCATATTCGGCATTTACATCATCCGGAAGAAGACTGTACAATGATTCCACATAATCAATTTGTAATGAACGTGTATCAGGAAAGTAGTCTGTAGTAATTGGTAAACATGCGGGAATAGTTAGACTTTTCCAGTCAACTCCTATAAAATTTCTTTTATTAATGAGAGCAACTAAGAGGTATGTAAAATGCTTAGCAGCTGCCTGACACTAATAAAATTTTATAAATAAAGTATTAAAAACATGCATGTTTAAGTTTATAAATAAAAACTATGTTATAGCTATAGTTAGTCAAGAGTTCAGATTTAAAGTGGCTAATATGCAATTAAATTTAATTCTTTTCTTTAATAATGAAATGGGTTCATACATCTTCCATTTTTTTAAATTTACATTTGGCACATGAACATCTAATTGTATGTGATCTTTCTCGTCCTTAAACACACTGAATTGTCATTACAAGATTTCCCTGTTCTTGTCATGGAAAGCAAAATATACAAAGCGTTTTATACCCCTTTTTGTATGTTTTTGTGCTAAGTATATGTAAACATAGAAAATCAAAAATTGATTTGGGAGTTCACTATAGGACACTCGTTTGCATTTTAAGCAACTTTCGTAATTACAGTGCGTCAATGAACGCAATAACTATAAAACTACTTCG
>JASKGN010001108.1:0-10212 GCA_030556245.1 Falagria sp. GC000072 | reverse complement strand
GGGTGAGTAAAGCTTTGGAGCTTTTAACCAAAGGACGGAATGCAGTCGAGAAAATTGCAGGCGCGACTGCACCAAGTTTTATGGCAATAGGAATGCCTCATGCTTATAAAGGGTGGCATTCATTTGCTGAGGTTTAATTTAATATTTTCGACGTTTTGCCCTTTCACTTCGTTTGGCCTTTTAATTAATATCATCATCATGATATTGTAATTAAGAAAGGAATGAGAAAACAAATATTCCCTTAAGAAAACGTTTTTTTCTTGTTTTTTTTTTGATGTCTGAAAGTCTCTCAATAAATCATAATATTTAGTATTTCAAAATTGTCCTTTGTTTTTGTTTTGTGAGTAAACAAATTGTAAGGTGAAGATCCCCAGATTTAATTATAGTGATGATGTAGAAGTTGATTGTTGAATGAATGGCAAGGATGAAAATATCGGTGTAATTGTGGCGTCGTCGCGGTTTTCGACGGATGCCACAGACGTAATTAGAGAATGAAGAGGAGGACGATGCTCGCGAGGCAGGTTTTAGACGCGCTCCCTGATTTTATTGCCTCTCTCCAGGACTCCGGAATCGTCATTCCCATTCGTGTGTACGCATTCTCTCGTCCTTTCACTTTCCACTTGCTTCAGGAGTCAGTCAGTCGACGAAGACTCGTTCATTTCGTCGAATTCCTCACTTGAAAATCTACATTTTAATTTAAATTCTAATTTCGTTTTCGTGCCGTTTCATTAAAACCAAAATTACTATATTAAACGCTGTTTTGTCTTGCAAATTATAAAATGCGGTGGAGTTCTAATAAATAGAAGAAAGAAATCGAAAATGTTTTTGTAATTTTTTTGTAATATTTGTTTTTAATTAATTTAATAATTGATTAATAATATTTTGATTTTTTTTTGTTTCAGGTAAGTTTCCAGTCGATTTTTTGAAATCTTTGTTAATTTTGGCTTTCTTGGTAAGTTATGCTTCGATTAGCAACATTATTACATAATAGTACACAATGGTAGCTTGTATAAGAAGAGTGGATAGATAAAGCTATAGGTATAGCATAGTTAGAGTCACATCAGTAGCGGAACCTTTGACCCTCTGCCGTGTCTTTGCGATGCAAATTTCAACAACGAGTTCGCTTTGATATCTCTTCTCGCCCACGTGAGCTCTTTGTGCTTCTGTCTGTATTTTTCTTTTTTCTTCTATCTTATTTCTTTTTCAAATCTTGTTTTCTCAACTAAATCTTGCAACACAAGAAAGGAAAAATCCCTTTGCAAAGTTGCAGTTATACAGAATATTCTTATCTAAAGAAAATGAAAGTAAAATACAGCTGATAAAATTGACAATGGATTTTATAATAAATTGAAACCTAGAAATTCGAAATGCTATAGTTAATTTTGCGAAATTTGATCTAGAGGTATTTATTATTGTACAGGTTCAACAAATCCTCGTTAGTGATCATTTTCTGTCATTATAGTACTCCTGCAATATTCTCACTTCGTCGATATCTAAAACCTAGTATTATTGGTATTGGAGACCACCCAAAATGTTGAAATACTGGTGCAGTGTAACCGCACTACTGTTAACTGACTATTTATTCTAATACAAGGTGTTTGGTTAAATTATAAATGTTAAAAGAGCTCTGCAGAATTTGAGGAAAAATTGGAAAAATCTTAATTTTAAAATTTTTAGATTTTTATAAATTTAAATTATATTAAATATTAAATTTTAGATAGAAACAGATATTTCTATGAAAGAGTTAGTATAACACAAAATAGTGTCGTCAACGAGGAAGAGACAGACAGGGAAAGCAAAAGCGACGAATGCACCCACAAAACCGTAATAATCAATACCAATACCTAGCTAAAACTAACTGCAGTTCACAGCAGAAATTGTCGGTGTGTGCCCCGACTCATTTATTATTACACGGCGTGCCCCTTCATGACTTTCCAACTACAAAACAAGAACCTCTGCAATTCTACAGTGATTTGGCACCATGTAAAAATTATCCCTGCAATGCATCACCAATCCCCACAATTTCCCTAAAAAAATCCAAATTTAACTCGTCTACTTACAAATAAACCAAAATAATGAGTCCAACTCTTTTACTTAATGACTTCCATTACTTTCCTAATTAATTAATAAAACCACCATATGAGAATCATAATGAATCGCCAAAACGAACGAAAGTATTGCGATGAGATGTTTACGATGAACTCATTCGACGAAGCCTGACTTCTTCTATTCCATTCCAATTAGCAGAAGAATCGGACTGCGGAAAAACGAACGATCGCAGCGTCGTCTTCGCTTGCGCGTCACGTCGCCGCCGTCGCCTTCGCCGCTGCCTGCCAATTAAGGCGTTTCGTTTCGTTTTTCCATCAGCAGCAGTAGATATCTCTAAGACGTCGTGTGACTCTTCTTTCGCCCACCGTACACGACATGTTTCTATAATTTAAACTTCAACTATTTGCTATTTAATTAGATTTATTCGTGAGTGTTTCTTCTTCTTAATGAATCACTAAATTTAATTTGGAAGTCGAGAAAATTTCCTTTTTTTTCCAGGGGTATTTATGAGATAATTAATTGGTACTGTTGTATACATTCTCACTTTGGACACTTGGGGCCATCATATCCACCTCCAAATCGCCAATATCTATCTCTACCTTGACTCCACGTTCGCGTTCGCATCCCTTGTTTCTAGGTTCCCTTCGCTCTGCTCTTGGGCGAAATGGGTAGTGTAGCGGCAATACTCGTAGATAAACATGACGCGCAGAGTCTGACAGCTCCCTGGGGGCATTCGGCGGACGTGGATTGTACCGTTGCGCCGCATAATTTGATTTGCACATTCACTCGACCGCTGCTCGTGCAATTCTCGCTTTGCTTCTATGAAAGCTGGCTAGCTAGTTGGATATAGGACGGACAACTTGGTATAGCCAGGATCTACCGTTCTGGATTTTGATCCACGTCCAGGACCTTTTTCTTTCTTTTGCTCTTTTCGCCAGTGTTATTTGTTATTATTATCTTTGTCTATAGATAATAATATGAAGTCCAGTTCGTGTCATAATTTAATTTTATTGGTTATGAAGGAATTATCAGAAATTGAATAAAGAAAACTCGAATAGGAAAATAAAGGAAAACTGAACTTTCTCTATTATTCTAAATTAGAAATCTCATGATGAGTTTCTCCTTCAGTCAGTGAATCTCAGTGCGTTACAATTAGCATTTACAAGTTGGATAATAGCCATAGTTAGTCGTAGGTGGTGCATAGAATGCGTTTTGTAGTGTTTGCTGTGTTGTATATTCGTGCTCGCGGTGTGTTTTGTTCGGGACTGCAGTAAAACGACGGAGGCGGCAGTGGCAACCGCTCCGCATTGTGCTTTACGTGCTTGAATAATGAAATACTATTAATTATAGTTTAGATTAATGTTAATGTCGGAGATAGCGCGTGACGCGAGCTTTCCACCTTTTGTACCTACAAGTTTCCAACTATACGATCGATTCTCATTAGGAAATCTAGAAATGCGATGCTTTAATAATCTCAGGATATTTAGTATGAAAAGCACAAAAAATTTAAAGATTTTAGCATGTGGTGAGAAAATAGAATGACACAGAAACGACTTTTGCTTTATTTAATAATTAAGGGATGGAACAACACATCTAGGTAATTCATGAATGCATTACTCCATTACAAGAAATCTCCATTATGTTATGTCGGATGGAGTGGCGCATAATAAATGCAGAATAACTTAGTGAGACGTTTCAGCCTCCAGCGGAGGCGGCAGCTCAATTATAACTAGCGTTTCCGATCGATTTCAGCTTTGCTATACAAGGTTACTCCATTTCTCATGTTTCAACCTGTCTGAATTCTAAATTTACTAATTTTGCTAAAACTTCTCTGATTTTGGTAAAACCTTTATTTTTCTATGATTTTGGTAATAATGTTTCTTCAACCTGTCTGAATTCTAAATTTAGACAAAATTTTACTAATTTTGCTAAAATTCTTCTGATTTTGGCAAAACTTTAATTTTGGTAATAATGTGTCTTTTACCCCTCAAATATGATATATGAGAATTCATAAAGACGATGATGTCCTTTTATTTTCGTGTCCTGCTCCCGGAACGACACATAAGCTGAAAATACTACTGTAATAACCTGTAATAAAGGCAATCGCGCGTGGTAGCATCTCCTTCGGCGAGACCTCAGACTGCCGATTTAAATCATACTTACGTATGATCCTAGGACGATACACTATAAACCAGGACTAAGGAAATTGCGCAAGACGTAATTGAAAGGGAATTCAAAGGATTATTTACTTAGCTAACGAAACAATAATGCATTTTATTTTCTGACAAGATTTTTACTTTCGAAATTTTTAGTTGGCATTTTAGTCTATATAGGAGCCCATTGTTATGCCACATGAGTCCACCAAGCTCATATTCGCGACCTGCCTACGGAGCAGTCCCAAAGAAAAAAAGAACAAGAAGGACAAACTCCAGCAGAAACCTGAACACGTCCCTATATCCATCTATCTAATGCCTCTCACGAATACTGTATCATCATAGACGTATGTATGTTGTGTCGGCTGGAAGTTCAAAGATTCGTCTGTGTTATTATTGAGATCGGGATGATGCGCTGCGTCGCGTAGCGTCTCGGCGCCCATAGCCTTGTCGCCGCCCTGTATCAGATTAAATCACTGCTGTGGAATACAAACGAGTACTACGTGCTTATACTTCTTGTTCATACCTCTATATATCAAACGAGAATAAATAATAATAATATACATGGTGTTAACAAAAATTTTCTCTTTTGAATTTGTCAAGAATGAGGAAACCAGAG
Organism: Falagria sp. GC000072; assembly: GCA_030556245.1. Taxonomy (NCBI): domain Eukaryota; kingdom Metazoa; phylum Arthropoda; class Insecta; order Coleoptera; family Staphylinidae; genus Falagria; species Falagria sp. GC000072. The sequence goes on along the minus strand of JASKGN010001108.1, from coordinate 5,391 downwards.
TTATTTCAAATTAGCTTAGAAATGATGTGACAGAATGACAGAAATAACAAAGCTGAAATAATAAATTCTAATGAGAGGGTTGTCTGCATTGGTTACAATTATTTTGGAGATTTTAGGGGTGGAAGAGTGTAAGAAATGTCAGGGTGTCACGGTCTGTTGAGACAATCCAGACTCTAGACTAGACTTGTATCTTCAAAAATGTACACATCGCTTGTATTTTTCTTCATTTTTGAATTTGCAGCTGGAAAATTCTATGCTGATGCCGGGTGTAACGAGCGTATAGTACCAGAGCGAAATTACTACTATATTAACAACGCGTCAGGATGACACGCGCGACGAAAGAAAACAACGCTTTACAAATTATCTTAATATATTTACATAAGGTTTTGTCAGATTGTTCTTTTTGCTCTTTTAAATGACTAACAGCGCAATTTATTTTGACTTGCTTGCTTATAAATTGTTTCCATTTTTATTCTTGTCTTTTCTTTTGATCTTAATTTTTTTTGATATTTGAAAATTTTCTGAAATTGAATAAATATCCAAGTATATACTGAAAGATGAAAGGTAAACATTGATTTCCTTTATGTAAATTTCATAGTCAGGTAGAACAAGTAACGTAGTCCTAAAGTCTGGTTGAGATTGAAACTAATCAGGTCAGGAGTAACAATAAGGATAATTTGGTAAAGAGCAAACTTTGAGTTTGGTAACTTGAGTATTAAAATTTTGTTGCTTTGATCCAATTCTGGAGTTATCCTTCCACTTTCCACATACCTCATGCATCGTTGTACAATGTACAGCTTTTCGTAGACAAAGCTCGCACAACTTCATTATTTATTTGGTGGTTAATTCTGCGCACAGTTTGTACCTGCTAGCTACTTCAACATTTTAGAATATTCTACAAGTAAAAGTGAAGTTTCAAATTTGATACATTTTTGCTTTGAAATTAAAATTTAAATTTAAAATTAAAATATTTATTTACTTAAATTAAGAAATAAACTTTTGTTTGTTTAAAATTAATTGGGGTTTGTTTAGTTATTTTATTCAAGTCAAGTCAAGCTCATTTAGTCATTAGGTATATACAGTACATACTTAATTTGCTAATAAAGGACGTAACATCTTCTTTCTTGTATTTGTCGACGTTTAAAGTCAAATGACGTCTCCCCAGAGTTAATTTCTTTGCTTCAATCTACTGATATCTTATGTAAATATGTACATTCTCCTTCTTCTGTTCTGGTTCTTATCCTTCCTTTGTCCTTGATGTTTTCTCAAACATTTATAAGCGATGAATGGAAATATTTCTTCAAATTAAAACTTTTAAAATAATTAAACTTTATTAAAAATTTTTGTTATCACTTAGATAATAAACAGGAGCAGGAGTTTAACTTTGAGTGATTGCTGTGAAAAACCACAAAGGACGAAATAATGCCAAAAGGATGAGAAAGGCGTAATCTCTCTTTTAGCAGTCTTGTCCCCCAGAATCCAACTAAGGACAAAAGCCTCCTGTGTCTGTTCTTTCTTCTCCTGACAACGACGTAAATTCCTTCTGTATACCAAACTTACCTAAAAATCAAAGTTAGAAAGATCTTTAGGTTACTATAATTGAAGTTAAAAAAAAATCAAAAATTAAAAAAGTAAAATTTAAATAAAAAATTAGAAAGACAGGAAAGAAATATGATGTAAATGACAACCCATCAAGAAGATAGAGTATTATATCTCATTCAAGTTTATGTACGAGTTTTGTTGTCAGAGTATCTAAATGCAAGTCTAATATTTCCCATATGGGCAGCCAACATAACCCGAATGCATTCCCCATTGCATAGACATCACTTTTCAAGTCTATTTATCATCTTTAGACTATCAAAAAAGGGATGCACGTCTGCTAAACGCCAACAACTAACTTGCAACGAGTTCATCTTACATCGTATCCAAGCTACTTTTACTTCTACGCTATATTTTCTTTTCTCTATTCGCATCTGTATCCGCATCCGCGTTTTCATCTCCCTAAAATGCCTACATTTTAGTTTTGAATATTTTCAACAAACAAAAAGGATAACAAACTATCCCAAACTAAACAAAAATCAAAATAAAAAGTAAAAGTAAAAGAAAAGTATCGAGTAATAAGATATTTTAAAGAAATGTCAAGACATTTAAGAATTATGCAGATAAAAAAGTAAAACTTAAATGGATGACAACAGTAAGTTGATGAATTCCATATGGACGAAGAAAGCTTAAAATTAAAATCTCTTACTAGGATTATTAATAGAAAAATGATTCTTAATCTGTTTGAATCCCCTTCTTATTCATCTTTAAGTTAAGCTAAATTAAGAATCGGAATATTAATATCTAACAACCGGAGGAGGTTCAAACAATAAATAAACACTTAGTCGTTAGATGTTAATTGCAGCAATATTTTATAAATAAAGTGCTTGAAGGATCAAATCAAATAGTTTCAAACGTAAATATTTTCCTACATCAAAGAAATCGTTTTTAATAAAAGTTTTTCATACTTTATTAAATTTTTAAAAAATATGAAACTAGCAGCTAATTGGAAACAACATGAAATGTGATAACTATGATAGGTAGCTACATGAAGTACTAATTTTCCAAATATAACAAGCACATAACTATAGTTATTTTGTAATCTCATAACAAACAAGAAGCTCAGCCATAGCATAGCATGCCAGTTGGAATTATATTTCAATTGAATTGCCATTCAAACGTCCGTTAATCTGTCTGTCATGCGGTGTCGGATTGTTGCATTTTTCGATTCGGACAGGGAAACAAAGCACTACTGCATTACGCCATTCCAACCACTGCATTCTGCAATACTGCAAAACCAACAAAAACACAAATAAAAATAAATAAAGAAGAAACAGGAATAAAATGAGGAAAAACTTGTCTGTACGAATGTTGCATTGAAAGGAATGAATAGATTGGTGACATTGGAAACAGGGAAGAAACAAAATAAAACAAGAGTAAAGTTGTTCGAGTGAACGTGAAACAAAAGTGATGAGGACAATACTCTTGTTTTTCTTTTCTTTTTGTTAATTTTTCTATGGTTTGTGATTTTTTAAGAGGTATCAGTTATCTGGATATTTGACAATGAAGATAACAAAAAGAAAATTTAAGTTTTAAAAATTTACTCCAAAAAAGCCAGAATTTAGCTTATCAAATCAATAAATCTAAATAGACTTGCAACGGTTCGTGGCAATCAGGACAAAGTACCCACCATTGTTAGAATCCTAAAACGTTTAAAAGCAAGGAATACGAAATGCGATGGGAGAAATATATCCTGATCCTGTAACCACTCACTTACTTGCCTATATCTCGACTCTTTCAAAAGTTGCTTAGTCTATATCTCTATACTGAGCTTTGGTTATTTGCCTGGTTGTTTGGTTGCACGCCTTCTTTGTCGTTGTGTAGTTTTCATTTTCATTTTAGTCCTGGTTTTCCTTTTCGGCTTACTTCCTACTCCCTTCTTAGTGCTTTATACGTAAATTTCAGCATTGCCATTGTCGCGTCCTTAAACATATCTAAATCCCTTCTAATGAGGGAAATTCAAGTGGAAAATACATACGCTTACGTTGCTGTTGGTTTTCCCTCTCGTCGAAGCAGAAATAGAAATAGGCTACTGTGATACGAGTAACCATGGTATACATCAAGCTGTAGTACTTGGTACTTTTGGCAAGTAGCTAGCAGAAGAAAAAGGAGAAGAACCAGCAGAGAAAATCAGATGCGAGATGCCTTTGTTCAAGAGACTGTTGTAAGACGACATACATTTAACAGGAAAAGGGAAAGGGGATGGAAAAGGGAATGAATGTTTAGTCGTATAGCTTTAGTTGGGTTGGTTCTGTATAGGGGTTACTCAGCAAATTGGAGCACTAAATGCGTATGTACTATTTGCAAGTACTTCTTGCTTGATATAAGACCAAGATAGTAACACAATGAAGCAGAAGCTGCAAGCAAGATTTATTTTTCTCTTTGAAAAAAATCTTGATTTGGTTCATTAGATTTTCATTTTTCTAGTTGAATTTTAAATCTTTATTTGATGTCGTCGTATATGATGCGATCAAAGAAGCGTGGAATATTCATATAGCATATCTATATCCATATTCATACGTTAACTTGAATAAATGGAAAATAGTGGGTTTTCTGATGCATGCATGATGCACAGATGCAGTTTGTGTGCCATGAAAAAATGTAATAACGCTTGCAGCGAGGAGCTTTAGAGCTTTTAATATAGCCAACTATGATTGGAAAACGTTCGCGATTCGGATTGGCAATCTCATAAAAGTTGATGAAGCGTGCGAGTAAACAATGAGAGATTTTGACAACAATATGAATGTCATTAAGATTGACATAAATCAAAACATGGATTTACTTTAGAAAATTAAATTTTCGACAACGTATTAATATTTTCTGTTTTAATTATTTTTTAAAACAAAAATTAATATTTTTAAGTTTTTTAAATCTAGATATAGAAATATTTCAATTGAATTGCAACTCAAAAGAATCCTTGAAACAAAGACCAGCTTTAAGGAATAATTTAAGAGTTAGAGGGTGAGTTAAGAATCCTTGAAAATTAAATGCGAAGTAAGAAAGGAATTAGTACTGATACATTTGGTAGGTGCTAAAAATAAAATAAGATTCGGCCAGACTGCAGATTTAAATTCGAATTTCCACCTGATTGCAACAACCCTCTGCTTGCAAGACTTTAATCCTGCGTCGTCTTCGTATAAAATATACACATTGAATACGCTAATCCTTTCTTTTATCTGTTTTTCTTTTAACTTAAGGAATGCTCCTTGCGAATTCTTTTGAATTTATTCTTTTTCTTCTTGTTATCTTTATTTATCCCCGTCCTGCAAGTTGTTAAAGGAAAATCCGTCTCTGTTCATATCTATAGTGTGCAATGAAGCTTTTGATCATTGGATGGTGACATGCCCAGCACTTCTATTTCTGATATTCTGAATAGAACCAAGGCGACTATTCATTCAACCATCATGCCAGCAAATTGTAAATAATACTTAAGCGCGTTCGAGTCAAGTTCAAGCACAAGTTGAAGCACCTGCTTCACTTTTAGCTTTAGATTTTCCGAAAGCGGGTTTCAAATACTGTATGTTATCAAAAATCAATAAAATAGGAATAATTTTAGTGATACCATAATAAAACTCAAAAAAAATTCTGGTTTCAAATTTTTAGTTTTTAAAATTTAATAGTTTAATTTGGAAATTTTAAGGATAATATAACTCAAAATACAAAATATAAATTTTCTTTATGAAAGACACACAGTAGTTAAATTATGAATGTGTCTTTGGCATATTCTGAAGCAAGGAGTAAGTATTAATCCTCAAACGTTACAATTGTAGATCAGAAGATGTCCTGATGATT
>JASKGN010001082.1:0-64687 GCA_030556245.1 Falagria sp. GC000072 | reverse complement strand
TTGTTATATATCTGAGAAATGGCTCAGAGATATGTATCTGCTATGTAACAAAGTTATATAACAATGTTATTTCGGTGATACATATATGTTATGTATCAACTATATGTGTGCTTACTGGGATATATACAATTACAATAACAAAAAACTAATAAAAATAATCATCAAACCTTAGGAATCGCTGGTATGGTATCCAAAACAACAGTGGCACCATTAGATCGAGTAAAAATCCTCCTGCAAGCACACAATCGTCATCATGAAAGAAACGGTGTCTTCTCAGGGATGCGACACATAATTAAAACCGAATCGCTCATAGCATTATATAAAGGCAACGGTGCTCAAATGGTGAGGATATTTCCTTATGCAGCTACCCAATTCACTTCTTTCGAATTCTACAAGAAATGGCTACATGGTGTATTCGGACCAACATCTCACATTGACAAATTCCTCGCTGGAGCTGCAGCTGGTTTGACTTCAGTTACATTGACTTATCCTTTAGATACAATTCGTGCACGTCTTGCATTCCAAGTGAGTATAAATTTCATTGGAAATAAATGAGGTATCCAATGTCCACGTGACTAATTATATGATAAACACGTGATTAATGCATTAAACATGATCACGTTTAGATTCTTGAATGCTCAATACAAGTATTAATTCGTACTTTGTATTTATTTATATTTTTATATTACAGATAAGCGGCGAACATGTTTACACAGGGATAACACATGCAGCCGTGACAATTTTCCGTGAGGAAGGTGGTGCGAGAGCACTTTATCGTGGTTTTGTACCAACATTAATGGGAATGGTGCCTTATGCAGGTTTATCATTTTATTGTTTCGAATATTTAAAGTTCGGATGTATGAAATATTTACCTGCATGGACATGTAAACCATGCAAACAAAACACGGGCGGACTTGTACTTTTACTCCCTGCCAAATTGATTTGTGGAGGATTAGCTGGAGCTGTTGCTCAAAGCATAAGTTATCCTTTAGATGTTACTCGACGTCGTATGCAATTGGCTTTGATGTCTCCGGAAACTAAACATTTCGCTAAGGGAATGTTTTCAACTCTTAAGTTTATTTATCTTGAGCATGGGGTTGTTAAGGGTTTATATAGGGGTATGTCGATTAATTACATGCGTGCTATTCCTATGGTTGCTGTATCTTTCTCTACATATGAGATGTGTAAACAGCTATTGGAATTAGATACAGGCTTGAAAGTTTAGTCATGGAGGAATATGCTAAACTAAACTAAGATAAGTTAGTTTTTTTTGTTAATTTATATTTTTGGAAGTTTTTCTTAGGATTAGGATTACATCATGACAATTGCACTCGTCACTCGTTTTTGTTATTGTTTATAATAGTTGAATTATAAATTACATAAGTTGATTTCTTAATATTTTGTTTATTTAGGAAAATTTAAAGAAAGATTTTAGATAAGTGGTGGCTTTAGATATTGCAGGTCTTGGGCAGCAAATTTTGACAAGGCTCCTGTACTATACTACTTTTACTAACCAGAAATTTACACTCTTCATGAAAATTGTAATTTTAAACATCAATTACCTGTTAATAATTTTTAAGTACCAAATTTTTTCTTGTTATGTTTGCTTTGCGAGATTCCCAAGACTCAGCCCTGATTAAAGCCGCCACTGGACTATCTAAAATACATGCAAAGAATACTTATTGAGATTTTAAGTATGTTTCTATTTATTTAATAAATAATTTGGTAAAATTGTCCTAATTGCCAGTATGCATACATATTTATTATTAAACGAATATATTTATAGCGTTAATGATAATACTATAGGAAATCTGCAATTCGACATATGTATATAAATTCACATTTGGATATTTCAAAAGTTTATATTCGTATGACATAGAATCAATTGGTCAAACCTATTCGAAAGAATCAAAAATTTTCTTTTATAATAATGTGCAATATAAACTCGAAAGGTGGATAATTAAACAACAATACTATCTTTAGATATATCAAAAGTCATGAATAGAATTGTAAAAAGACTATTAATACCTGATATTAGAAAATTTATTAATTAGCAAGAGAAAGCAACAATAATAAATACTTGATTTACGGGTTTATAAAGTGTAATTAGAGTTTATTTTGTTGTAACTACAACAACTTAATTACTATCGTTATTTTTCATAGAGGTTTTTGTTTATATTAATTTCTTCATTCCAAAGATATTGATTTTATCTAAATATTTCTATTGAGCTTTAATCTAAACTCAGAATCAACAATTATTCGAATTTTGGAAAATATAATAATTATAATTCGCATGTAAATTATTCAATAAGTCTTTTACATTAAAATATAGAAAATGTCACTTTACAAATTGTTAAAACTCACAATATTTATAAGTCATGGTTTGGCTTGAATTAATTAATTTAATTATAACCATGGGATTGTTATATATTATTTATTTTTAACATTGGATCTTGCCTTTTCTCTTGGCATTATACCTAATATAAAATGATTGACATTTCTTGCATTCCATAACTTAATTGAAATGAATTCAAATAATATAAAGTTTACAAAGCTAAATAGGTCAATTAAATTTCTATGATATTAAAATAAGTAAAAGTCATTCATGTGATTATCATGAAATTAGTAAATTATAGTTTAATCTACTTATTAAACAATATCATTATTTTTGTATAGTATATTATTTACCTTTTGTAAATGGAACTCTAATGAGATTGGCAGCACTTTTGATACTAAACCAAGAAGACTTTAGTACTATTAGAATTGTTTGCAATGTTTTTAATGTAACTTACCATTGTTTTTATTGAATAATAAATGAATTTTTATTTTTCAAAGTTGATTTTTTTTATTATTTATATATTCTGTATTTTTAAGTTATTCATTATTATTCATGCCTTAAATTTTGCTTCAAAAAGTAACATTTAGAGCATTTTACTTTTTGAAGTAAAATTTAAGGCATGGCTTCCAATTTTAGGTAGCGACCAGTAGAAAGGACTTTATCGATTTTGTGCTATAGTACAAGTCGCATTTAGTCCTTGTTGTCCTCGTTTTCCCGGTATATCCCGCTTGCAATCGTCAGTTTGCAAATCTCTACAACCATATGCTATCAGTACACACAATACTGGGATATAAAACTATTATCAACTCGCCCCTTATTTATTAGCTCCTACTAGACTTTGTTAACATTGTTCAGGTAAATATTATCTCATGTACAAACATTTCCATGAACTAATGAAATTGAATTCTCTCCACTTTAGTTTTCCACATTCAACAAGTATTTTCATTAATGCACCATATGGCAGATTAACTCTGGATTTATTCTCACAATCAAGTTCCAAGAAAATCCTGCGAGGATTTAAAAATTTCAGAAAATTGCTATTGAAAGAAATCATTACATCAAGATGAGTGAAACATTACCAGCACGAGGCAACATTTTCGGTCGTAAGCCATGATTAAGAAGCAACAAGTTCTAACTAAAACTTATTCTTTCTTATCGTTGCAGGTTTTATTTCAGCACGTTATTTGATGGCAGTTTTGGGATCGCTTGGGATGGCTGTCGTGTATGGATTGAAAGTAAATTTGAGTGTTGCTATCATCAGCATGCTCAATCATACTGCACTTTCAGCTGGGAATAAAATGTTAGCAGGAGAGAAGAATGAAGAGACTTGTGATGGGGAATTAGGGAATTATACTGATACCCATGAAGTAAGATAATGAGTACATTGTAAAACGAGTATAATGTAAATTATGTTGTTATTTAGGATGGACCATTTACATGGCCTGGAATATTACAAGGAACCATGTTAAGTTCTTACTTTTGGGGATACATTTTAGCCCAATTGCCAGGGGGTCGTATCGCTGAATTATTCAGTGCCAAATGGGTGATGTTCTTTGCAGTTGCAATTAATATAATCTGTACTGTTTTAACACCTCTAGCAGCAAAGTTGCATTTCACTGCAATGCTCATAATGCGCGTTTTGGAAGGAATTGGTGGTGGTGTCACTTTTCCTGCAATGCATGTTTTATTAGCACATTGGTCACCTCCAGGTGAACGTAGTGTGATGATAAGCATTGTTTATGCAGGCACAGCATTAGGAACAGTTGTCAGCATGATTTCCACTGGTGTTTTAGCTGCTACATTAGGTTGGGAAAGTGTTTTCTATGTAATGGGTAGTGCTTCTGGAATTTGGCTGGTTCTCTGGGCATTTTTAATTGCTGATACTCCAGATCAACAAGTTTATATTGATGAGGATGAGAGATTATTCCTTTTGGATTCTTTAGGCAAAAATACAAATAAAACTAAAGTGAGTGTGTCATAATTTTTTTTTTACTTCTTTATAACAATTTTCTCTATTTACAGAAAATGCGTGTTCCTTGGAAATCAGTATTTACTTCAGCTCCATTCCTTGCAATTTTAATAAGTCATACATGTAATAATTGGGGATGGTATGTAGTTCTAATCGAACTTCCACTTTATATGAAAACCGTTCAGAAGTTTAACATAACTTCTAACGCAATTATCACTGCTGTTCCCTTCTTGCTAATGTGGGTATACAGCTTGATCCTAAGTCGTACACTAGATAACTTATTATCACGGAAAATCATCGATACCACCTGTGCTCGAAAGTCAGCGACATTCATTTCGAGTTTCATCCCCATGCTTTGTTTTATGGCGATGATTTATATTGGCTGCATGAAATACGTTGCTGTTATCTTGATGACTATAACAGTTACAGTAATTGGAGGGATGTTCAGTGGATTCTTATCGAATCATATCGATATCGCACCTAATTTTGCTGGAACTTTAATGGCTCTTACTAATACTGCTGCTACCCTTCCTGGAATAATAGTTCCACTTTTTGTTGGGGAATTAACTCAAAAAGATGTAGGTTGCATTAAGTTATATATGCAAATTTATTCAAATTTATATTTTAGCCATCTTTACGTTCCTGGAGGATTATTTTTTGGACCACCATCGTCTTATATTTGATCGAAATATTCGTCTATGTGATGTTCGCAAGTGGAGAAGAACAACCATGGAATAAAGCTGACTATAATGATGTTATCGAAGCGCAGCCTTTGAATTCACCAAATGTAGAGGCTCCGGGCGATTATAAATCTACTCATGCAGAAGAGGAAGCACCACAAGATGGTGACGATCAGAAATCAGAGGAAACTGAAGGAAATAAATAAATGCAGGAAACCAAATGAAATCTTTTAAATTTTCAGAAAATTCGTGTTATATGATGTGCTTTCATTCTCCTTACGGCATTATATTCTTATATCATGAAAATTCTTTTATTCCAAGCCTTTTAAGCCATATATATATATTTGGCGATTTATATCTATAAAAAGGAATATGATTTTTGATATACTAATATTGTTGTATACATTTATTGCATATTCCTGTAGATTGAATAGTGAGAATTACAATTTTAGAACTAAAATAATTTTATTCGGGCTAGTTATTCTAGATGTTATCAATTTAAATAGCATATAATTGGCCAATTATACATTTCTTAATGTCTAGTCAATCTAAATTTACTCTTTATATTTGAATTGGACAAATTACATATTTGTACACAAAGAAGACAAACAATTTTTAAAAGACTGGATGTACAATATTTAAATATATTATGTACAATAAGTACACTAATTAATTAACAGTTGTATTTGAGTGCAAAAAATTTTAATTGCAGTCAAAGTACATGGGGTTGTTTATATTGGAATGCTACTCATGTGATTTAAATGAAGAATTGCAAAATGGCTGAAATTTGCGGACATATTGAAAAAAAAGATTACATGGATTTCATTCCAAAATAAACACTCAATATATATATTTTGATATGAAATTTTATTCATTTGTTTTTTACTCGTTTGGGAGTATAAACAAAGTATATGGAAAGAAAATATTACATAAAATTATTAAATTAAATATATGTGAGAATAAATAAAAATTATACATTATTTTTTAAGATTATTGTATTACCTGTTGGGTAATTTAAAATTCATTATATACAAATCAGTATTATTCAATAGAAGTATTATAATTATATGTATATTGATGTTAATATATTTTGATGTTATTATATTACAATTAATATTGGAAAATGTGCTCTTCAAAACATAATTATGTATCATGTATGTATAATAAATATATAAATATATGATGAATATAAATTATAATGGACATATTGATTTTTAATTTGTTTATATGCTAATCTTTTACCACCAGTCATTTGAATTATATTGCGTAAATATATATTTGTTTAGATTCGAAAACAAAAGAAACTAAATCATTTAAGTGAAAATTGTTCCTGTAATTTTGCAAACAATGAACTTCTAGAAAAACTTAAAATGTTTCATCTAAAGTTTACTACGACGTGCTAATAATTAAAGAAATTTATAAACATTAGTAACAAAATGTGAATTAATTAATTAAAAAATATAATAATACCAATAAAAATATATTATTCATACATTTTTATTTAATCCAATCAAATTTACATTTTCCTAAATCACATTGATAAACCATAAACATAACAATTCTCATCATAGCAAATTATTTTCCTAAAGATAATAATATTCCAACTTAAAGTTTAATATCATACATGAATACTTGCTAGCTTAGTGACACCCTTTGTAAGCACCCTGTAATGTATCTTAGGTGTCGCTTAGGACTCATTTAAGAAAGGGTTCTCGTTTGCTCGCTCATTTTCTCTTAGGGCACATACCATTTGACCCTTATACGTTTGCTGGAGAAATAAGCAGACCTAATGCCACACATGCATATCATCTTCATCAGTAGCAAAAGCAAGGATGATGACAAAGGCAGCGTCTTAATATACTAGGATTGGTAACATCATCAGTGTGCGGGATATAAGTGACGAAACTAACTAGAAATGCGTGAAACTCAGGCACATTTTAGTAAGATAGGCCAAAGAAAACAGAGGACTAGAACAAGGAAGTCTTAAGTGTGACGTTTAGAGCTCCACAAACCCAACATCGGTTGTTTTCACGTTGTTTATAGTTTTAATTACGTCCAAGACAGAAGATTAACGACTGACTCATATTAAACGCATTAAAACATCATGAAAGATTGTAGACTTAATAGATAAAGTCAAAGTTAGGTTTTAATTATGTATTTGAAAAATTTGTTACATTTGCATTTTGGAATAATTTGTAATCTTAAAATATTTAAGTATTAAATATATTATTCATATGACACTTAATAAGTTAGATATGTAGTGAAATGGTAATTCTTAAAAATGTAGCAACAAAATGAGGATGTAATAAAACACTTTAAGGGTAAATAAGAAGATGTGGGAACAGTAATCATACACGGAAGGCGTCAGTCCACCCTTTCCATGTTCGTACTACAGCCCTTCTCATTTCCACTCGGAAGCATTTGGAAACATTTACGTCCTCATCGTCCTCTCAACATTATTATGAGTAAAGGCACGAGGCCATTGCTACTATATGGAGTAGGTGCTAGTATTCGGTTTAATGGTGCGTTAACTTGCTAAACAATTTAGAATTATTATGTTCCAAGGGTTTAATATCTATCGCAAAGAAAGGACTCACTGAAGTTATTCGAATAATGACCAAAATATCCCTACAAACAACTAATTTACAAACTACTATTAAGTCTCACAATTGTATGAGTATATTTGTATTTGTATTTGAATAATATTAAAATATTTTATAGAACATAGATTTTTACATTGGGAATTTTAGGTGTTTCAAAGCAATCCACGTACGATCATTATTATTGCCAATAGCTCATGTTGCATTTATGTTGTCTTTGAATCAATACTTTGTTATCATAATAAACTACAAATTTAGCAAACTGTTTTCTAAATTTGCACAGACTTAATTAAATCTTCTTCTGTATAAATTTAGCACTAATTAAATATCAGTCCTGGCACATTTATAAATTTAACTGTAGTCCTTTAGGCATATATTTATATTTTCGCCACGACATTTATTTACCATGTATTTTATTCTTAGACGTAATAATTCTGGAAATACTGCAAACATAATAATGTTTATAATTAAAACACAAGCTTATTAAGAAGTTTACTCTTGTAATTGGACTCAGATAATGATAAATAAATATATTTTGTATTGTTATCCTACTAACATCTCACGGAATATTTTGATTTCGTTTCTAAACCTCATCTGCAAATATTGTTCAGCAGCTTTGTTTACATTCCGCATGCCGAACACCTACTATTGTTTGATGTTTCTAGTCCTTGCAAAATAGATTCTGTAAATGTTTCCAATAGATTTTAATTAGTAGTTAGAAAAAGGTAAAAAAATAAGTTAAACTCTAAAATTACTGCAGATATTGCACGTCGCACGCGTGTGGACTTCGCACGCGTGTGGCACTCGCAGCACGTGTCCTCGGTGTCGGTCCGCGCTGGGCGTCGTCGGCGGCGGCACAAGAAATATAATTACAAATATTTCACAATATAATTTAATATTAGTTCTTACCGAGAATATATAAACAATTTCACTTTTGTTAATTTCGAAGGGATTTTGGAATTTGCGTCGCCGAATTCAATGAAACGACGATTCGCATGGTGCGGTCGTCCTCTAGCAATTGTTTACTATTAAGCACTCAGAAAGGGTCAATTTCAGGAGGTCGTGGTCGCAACCAAATTGCTGCTAAAGCTTCCAGCTAGAAGGGCTTGAAGGACAAGGAATAGTAAAGCCTTCGTTGGTTGGCTTGGGTTTCTCTCAACTACACAAGCCCGACTTGCAAATGTATGCAAATCACATATAGTGTTGTGGAGTATTTCACATTATTCTTAATTAAATATGTAATAGGTTTAATAAAATATGTCATTTTACCCGAAATATGTTTTGATAATGACGAAGAGATGTATTTCAGTAATTGCTTGCTTTAGTTCTGTTTATTACTTTAATTATATGGAAGTTATGTTTTGTTTATGTTTGAATTTTCAATTAGTTCATTTAATTGGATCATTTCAAAATGTCCTTTTAGATATAGAAATTTAAGAAAAACACAGTAGTTATTTATAATTACTAAATAATGATTTAGTTTGATATATATTTAGTGATACGAAAACCTGTGAAGTCACCTCATTAAATGTCTTGCATTTTTATTGATATTTAACCGGATATTTTTTATATCTGTCAGTGCGTAAGTAATTACTTGACAAATTTATTTCGATAACTATGAATATTTATAGATATGTTTAATAATTAAAACTATTAATTGATTTTACTTAATCAAAAAGAATTAATCACATTGTGATAATATAATTACCTTTATTAATAAATCATAAAACCAATTTAAATAACTTTTAAAAAACTAATGTGTTTTGATTGCTAATCAATAACTATTTATATTTAAAGATACAAAATTATTAATTACACAAACATTCCATTTCATTAAATTGTATTTAATCAAATGTTGTGATTCATATACAAGCATGTGATTAGAGTTTATCATAATGAATAATTCTTGTGATATAAATATTTATCAATTAAAGTTTGAATCGTTTCGGAACTTATTTTGGTATATATAGTCCTCGTTGCTCATAAAATATTTGTAATTTCGCTAATTGCTTAAGCGCGTTGCTGTGTTTTAATGGTTTGCCGTGTTAAATATATAATACAGTCGTGAATGTCTTCAGGGTTTTAAAAGTTGAGTAAAGGGTTAAGAGTGTGCGTGCATTTCACGAGATTGAACTAATTCTAAACAAGGATTATTTACACAAGGTACTACATATTTCATTTTCTTTTCAAATTTTCTTCTTGTTATTAAATATTATCATGTTGTTATTTTTTTGTTTGGATTAAAGGGTTTTAACAGTTTGAGCAAAATGAAAATCAAAATGGCACCCTTAAACATTTAAATTTTATTAAACCTTGTAAAAGTTAAAAGCAACTATAGTGAATTAATAGCATAATAATTAATTAAAGCAGAAAATCTAAATTGCACCACTAGAAACTTTTGGAACAAGCGCAGTAGATCTAGTTCAGTGCAACACATTTTTCCAAAAACTCAAGAGGAACGCGCCACAAACTCGCTTGCTAGCCACCCCATTGGAAATTCACGGCGGCGCGAAGCGCAGAACAGCGCGAGCGTGTTTCCCACATTACATTTCCCATACTAGCCGGCGTCGTCGTATATAACCGCCTCCGCATATTTTCCAACTACGGTATTCAGTCGGACGCTGTCGTTCGCAGCGCACACTGTCCAAGACTTTTTGCCGCCGTCCGGTGCGTGTTGCGGCACTTTTCGGATTTGTTGTAAGCGTGTCGTCCTACCAACCACTTTTCGAGTTCATTGTTCGTTTCAAGTTTTCCAACGTGCCAAAAGCGGTTGAAGGTTTTACTTTACTTGCTGCATACCAGCATTTTCACGTTATTGACTTTATTTTAATGGGACATTTTTTAGTTTAATTCCAACAAGAAGCAAATTGAAAGAAAGCAAGTTGCAAACTTTGGACTTATTTAAATAGTTTGATTTTATTTGTTTGAATTGTGTTGGTTCATCGGTTGGTCTTCAAGGTAAGATTGAAGTTTACTTATTCAATTGCTTAATGATTGATTATTTGCACAAAAATTGTTAATTAATAAATTGTTAATAAATAAATAAAAAAATATTTTATTTTTATTTCGAATAAAATAATATCAAAGTTAAGTCACTTAATTGGCATTTATGAAATAAATTGACAAAGAAACAAGATTAATGTGTATTAGTGGGTATGAGTATATTAATTGCTTTACTATTAAACAAACACTGGGAAATAATATAAACTTTTGATTTGCATTTAAGATTTATGCAAGTTTGTTTGTTATTAAACACAAACGCTGCTACCTTGACTACAAATAAGTTAGAAAAATTTTACTTTCTGTATAGAATTTAATTCTACCTTTCTACATTTGAGTAGATAGTTATTCAAATATATAGATATTCTTATTATTATTATTAGCATTTGTTATAAGTAATTAACTTATAAACTCAGTTTTAATATTTAAAATTTCTGTATTGTGTTTTACTTATTTTCTTTTTTCGAAAAAAAAAATAATAATATTGTTGTTTGGAAAAAACTATTATTTGTATTTATACACGCCTACAAAATGAGTTTATCCGGATTTTCACTCCAATCCGATTTTTCTTTTCCTGTTCATTTTTGGTTCATGTTTCATACTTCGGTGATATTCGTGCTTGTGACAGCTGTACATCTATATTGTTTAGTTCTGTATCAATACATATTTCAAAAAAAAAAAAAATTTACACATAGAAATAATTCCAATGATTATTAATATTTATAGAATAAGTTTAGAAAAGAAACTAAAATTGTTAAATTTAAATATTTTGCATTTCTATAGTATTAAATTAAATATTTTTTTCTTTATGGAATTATATACAATTCGTATTATATTTTTTTTTAGTTATGTTGAAGAAAAATTTTGACGTATGTAAAAAAATCTTTTGTATTTTGTTTGCATGCTATAGTTTGCAACTTCGACTAAGTTCCGACGAGATTTTCCATTATCTCGTTTCTCCTCCAATGGGGAAAACGTCTGGAAACAGAATTCGTAAATAATGCGTTTCCATGTGTCAATATTTTCCGCCACAACTTTCTAATAATAAATTATCTTTGAGACTACAAGTTTTTTTTCTGTTAAGACAAAATTTCGAAGTTTGGTATTATTTATATTTATATATTGAATTTATAAAGAGTGAACAATTAAAACAGTATTTGTTCTAAAATTTTGCATCATATATCAATTAAAATATATTATTAAATTACACGTATATATTTTAATACTAGATTTAATAATGCATACTTTAGATTTAATTTAAATTTCCCGCGTTTGCTTGAATTAGGCGTCGTTTCAGGTTCAGCTCGTCGAGTATTGTCAGTGGACTCAGCCTACAATAGTTACTACTGGAAAGGGGACTGAGTCCACTGACGATACTCGATGAGCTGAACTCTCAGACGGTAGCAGCCCTTGCATCATGCTTCACAGGCTGATTTTTTAAATAACTCAAAACATATTTATTGCAAAATTTTGAAACATACATCATTCAACAGATTTATAAATTCTGCATCTTTCTAATACAAAAAATTTATTAATATAAAATTTTGTTTAAATATTAAATTTTTTACTAAAAACTTTAACACTACAAATCTTTTTTTACTTTTGACATTTATCGATAGACACTTAAATAATTTTTTTTAAATTATGAATACTTTATAAATTCCGTATTCTATCTACATATACCTATCTAAATATATAAAACCGGGTATCATATATTTAATTCAAATTTAATCAAAGAAAAGTATACGTTGATCACATGAATAATGTGCGACAAAGAATATCGTGGAACATGAAACCAGGTAACATGTAAATGTAACATTGGTGGCGGCGACGGTAAAGGCAACAGCTTCATGCATTCGTTTCGTTCTTGGCAGATTGTGTAAAGGGGAGCGATAACATATACCAAGCAAATCACTAGCTGCTGCTTCTTTTCCTTATTCCTTTGGTTTTTTATGACTATGTATTATTATTTGGATTATTCTTAGTATACGAGCTTTTTTTATCTCAACTTTACTATCAGGATAAGATAATATACGAATATCTTTAAATATATGGCGTTAAATCTATTTAAATATTCAAGAGGCAAATTAATTTATTTTAAAACTTTTAAATTAATTGAGATTGAAGTTGTATGGAAATAAATCATTTTACAGTCTTTTGTGTTAACATTTTGTTTAGTTTAATAACTAACTACAGTAAAATATCTTTGGGGTGTATAACTATGAGACCAAATACAACTTCACTTACCTCAGTAGGTTATAGAAGATTATTCACTCTAAACATCAGTATTTCACTGTACCATTTTTGAAAATAAGGTAAATTGAATTGTGAGAAACAAAAATTCAATATGAGTTACCTATACATATTATAGGTAACTATATTAACTTTCAGTTAAATCTGAAAGTGACGTGTAGCTATTGCAATATATTGCAATAAGCGCAAGGTAGTTACCTACATGTTCAATATGTGGCTATTGTTTGGTAGTTTTTGTTTGTTTTACGTCCATTAACTTTAGCATCGACATAGGGTGAGTTTAGTGTTAGTGGTGTACATGCTCACTCAGTCAATTCAAGTATATGATGGTTTTTCTGTAATATTAGGGCTCGAAGCAAAATTTTATTTTGGCTTGAGTCTTATGATTCTATTATTCTAGTGAAAATTTATTTTGCATGATGTTTACTTACTATACTAAATTAGATATGTCCTTCTATCGTGAAGAAAGAGTAACTAATAGTTAGTAGCCTGTAAGTCCAGTTGATACGGACCTGACTATTTTCATTTATACTTACTTCCCCACAAGATGTTGAAGATATATTGTTGCTTTTAAAAGTATTGCGGGAAATAGAAACCCTGCCAATATAAAAATATCATTTTTCATATTATAGTTCGAGTTTAGTTTTTTTTTTATATCTTATAGTATATTTAAAAATAAAACTAAACATTCCATCTTAAAACATATACATATAACTTGAAACTTTTCTTTTTCTCTCTCTTTTCGTTTTCCACTTTCCATTTTATTAGATCATTCTTCAAAAAAAAGGGAATTCCTAGTTAAACACCAGGATTATATCACAATGCATCCCTTCGGGTTAAATTTTGCCAGAAATCCTCATATACTGAATATTACAAGAACAAAGTAAGATAAAAATAAACAAAACCACCGAGGGAGAAAAACTTTTATACATTATGAATATTAGACGGCAACATTGCACCTTTTTTTATCGTGGAAAGTGTGTGTTTATGGAAAATTAAGGTTGGTCGGCCATGTTACATCAGTTTTTTTTAAAGCAAAACTTAAATTTTACCTCGTGTGCCTTTTTATCCATGGAAATTTGTTTCTTTAATAATATGTATTGCATGTGTAAACAATACTTCTCCTCGACCTACATATTTTCAAGATGTTTTCCTTTCGGTAACTTGCTTTTTCTTCTTTCTTTCTTTAAGCTTTATCTTTCTCTTATCTTAACAGCTACTGTGCAAACTACAACAAGTGTTTGTGCAAGGTTTATGTACTTTATAGGTAAGATATAAGGTATAAAAGTATAACGTCAATATGTTAAGAACATCAGCTTGCAATTTTTTAGAAGGGAGAAAAATTTTAATTTTTATTAATGAAATAATAATTTCAGGAGTTGAAAGCTGAAGAGTAGAGATATTTTAAATTTCTCTTGTTGTAAAATTACAGAAATAAATTTTTAGTTAAATAAATTAGTTTTAGTTTTTGTTTTTGAAATTTTACACATAATACAAAAGTTTTAGTTACAAAAACTTGCTAATTAAAAATTTTTAATTTGTGAAAAAATGGTAACTCAGCAATTTTAGAAAAAGTAACCTTTATTTTTATATAGTATTTCTTTTTGTTTAAATGATTGCATTAGAATTTAACACATGGATGAATTTAAGTAGCAAAATAAAAATATGTAGAAATAGTATATTTTGCTTAAAATTCCAAATTTGTTTTAGCACGATGTGAAATTGGTATACCGATAACAAAATATTTCATATTCAAGGCTATACCACTGTTATTTCATTATATTATGTATATTTATTTATAAAATGGGTTTCTTGTTACGTAGGTAACAACATAACTCTTTTTTGGATTATGTACTCATTTAAGTAGTTAGTATTTCTACATATTCTAATCCACCTGCAACGCGACAGATTGAATAATGTCGTGTGTACTGATTTTAGTTTTACAAAAAATCTACAATTTTATTACCTATTTATTGATTGTTAGTGTGGTCAGTTGTTTTGCTATTATTGAACAATACTAGCAATTAGTTACTTCAGTTCTTAAACTATGCAATACTATTTAGTTATTCTTCTATCGTAATTATTTGCAATTGAAAAAAATATTAATTCAAATTTATTGTAAAATTGTGTAAAATTTCAAATAAGGTTTTATGGATAACTATATAAATGTCTTGATTTAAATTTAAGAATTAACGAATAAATATTTTCATTACAAATTTGCTTCTTTCATGTTTGGTTGTAAGAAGTTTATTTTACAAATTTTTTGAGTTTTCTGTGTAGAAAAATGAGTAAAAATTGTCCATGACATATTTTGATTGAATATTTTTCATATTTAAAATGCAAGTTTCAAGATAAGTCTTGCACAATGTGTGAAGCAATTTTTTATTTTTTATTTTATTATTTTTTTAAATTTCTTCTTTATAAACATCTTAATAAATTTAGTAGTAAGTTCAAACAATCAGGTAAAATAATTTCAGGTATAGGTAAAATTAATTTTTCTTACAAACTTAGAAATTTCCCAATGTAAACGTTGTCGTTTTCCACTACTAATTAGTAAACAAACAAACAAATTTAATAATGACAACATCATAGAAGATGTCCACAAATGAAAATTTCAGTATACTAAAACTCATAACAGCCTTATGAAATTGTCCACAATGAAACAGCTTTCATTTATACCTTTATCTTATCTGTGCAGGTTTATTCTGTTCCTTTTTCACCAAGCGCATTTTTTTCACTTTTCTTTTCTGTGTTTTTTTTAACCTTTTTAACAGAATCTTTATTTCTTACTTTTCTCTCTTCCACTAAAGCTTTTTTATGGTTTTACAATTGCTGCAGCTTCTGAGCTTCTCTTATCCTCATCATTTTAAGACTTTATCCAAGAAGTGAACATTGTCTGAACGACGCCACGCCGTTTGGCTTTCCATAAGATTTTCGGAATTTCTATGCGAGTTTTTGTTCATCTTTTATCTACCTAACAGTAAAATGCACTTGAAAATGTTGGAAAACATTTACTTCAATCTCTTCGCTGACTGACACAAAATTCCGATAATAGTTTTTCCAATATTTATGTGACATTAGAAAAGTTTTCACACTTCGGATGAAATTCTTGTTTTAAATTGTTTTTATGGTTTTCTAATCACAAAATGAAAAATTGAATTTGAATT
The DNA here is from genome assembly GCA_030556245.1 of Falagria sp. GC000072. Lineage (NCBI taxonomy): Eukaryota > Metazoa > Arthropoda > Insecta > Coleoptera > Staphylinidae > Falagria > Falagria sp. GC000072. The sequence goes on along the minus strand of JASKGN010001082.1, from coordinate 48,680 downwards.
TCAAATCGATACTCGAAACAAATGAAAAGTAGGTAAACAATCATTAAATACACCATTTAACTATAGAAACATTTATCTAGCAGCTTGACAAAACATGAAGCTTATGATGGGCAATGTTCAACATTCAACACTGAACGTCCAGTGATTTAAGTGGTTTGGTTGAAAACTAGAAGCGTGGACGAAGGACAGAATAATCAGGTTGGCCACTTTGTGCATATTATATTCCTGCGGAGAGTCGCAGCATCGCATCGTCCTGAACTCAACAAGCACTTAGCATATGGTTGTAGCAATCCTTAAGCTTTCCCTCTATATCAACTTATGCAATACAAAGATACACCAGAGTCATGTGTCCCTTTCGCTGTGATGCATTTCGATCTTCTACTGGAATTCCTGGAGTTTAGAGTTAGATACCCATTGCAAATTGGGTATTACGAATTGCAACTTCTAAGTTATAAGTTTCGAATTGCTCGATTGCACTTTGCACAAACAGGCTGGGATTTCGCAAACTTCAACAATGCATTCGCTTATTTGTATAAACCTGTTTTCAATCTGGACATCCCTACAAAATTTTCATGGGTAGTCATCACTTCGTAATTTATTCAACTAGAAAACTGCTTGTTTATCTACGAATAATTTAAATTTTGACTAAAAAATTCTGCAAGCATAAAATCTCTTCCAATTAATTTCAATTTTTATATTGTATCAAAATTAATTCTAAATTGAGCAATTTTATGTATTAGTTTGTAGCCATTAATAGTTTAAATTAAAGTCATGAAGTTAAATTAATGATGGCAATTATCTCAATCTACAAGCATCACAAACTTTTCACATCAATTTAATTTAATTTAAGTTAACATATACAAGATGATTATTATATACATACCATATATTAATAATAATATTTTCATATCACAACATAATTGAAATTCATAACAATTACAATGATAGTTGAAATACAATACGAATTAGAACGGAACTGAAATTTGAGTGAAATCAAATCACAAGCGATTTATCCAGAAATCAACAATCGAAATACAATTTGATAGCATCGAGGCGTGCGACAGATAAAAATGTTAGTGGCGGCAAAATGTGTTTGCTGTTTCCGTATTGCCACGGAAAACGGAACAAAGCACGAAGAATGGTCGTTACCGGTTTGGCAATGTTGAACTGCGTGCTGCACGTCGCACACTTGTTTTTAGTCCTGCTCCTATCCTATTCCTGCTCCTGATGCTGAGCGAAATTGTTACGCTTCCAACTTTTCCACTTAAATAACTAAAGTTATATGTACTAAACTTGTTTGTCTTCGTAGGTATTCCCTGTACATTCTAATGTTGCTATACTATGCCCACAAAAAGTTTTGTTGGAATTTCAACAGTACATAGTCAAAGTGGATTAGTTAGATGTACTTAATTGCGTCTATTACTATAAGTAGGGCATTTTATCATATGACATTTTTTAAATTAATTTTTTTATTTTTAAATTGGTAAGAAAAAGTCACTGAAAACCTTGATCAGTGACTTTTCATTACCAAATTGGTGTATGTCGAAATATTAATTTTTCATCAAATACGATTTTTTTAAATTTAGAAATGGTGAAACATAACCTCAAATTGTAATATTCTGTCAGCCATTATACGTCACTAAAAATGTGATCACGTGATTTCCATTTCAAAATGAACACCCTATACTTACCAATAAAAAATAAATTTCCTTCCTGTTATTATTTATTTATTTATGTGAGCAATTTTAATTTGCGATGGATTAATGAAAGAAACTTAGATAACTTAGCTTAGACAACTTAAGTGTATAGCAAACTTTGTCTATATCTATAAAGGAACATTTGCGGAAAGGCATAACGATAAAATTAATTAAGTTAACGTAGCCCAAGTGTTGTAAGGATGTTCAAGTCGACAACTCTCCAAAGTGGTTCGTTCTTCACACTATGAATGAAGAGCTGGTTGCATTGTTTGAATGTTTCATTCAGTAGTAATTGTTTTGACATGTGCAAGTCTGTTTTATTTAGTAGATCCCACAAATATTAGATACAAATTGTAAATACAGTGAAATCCAATTTGTCTTGATATTAATACTGAATTAATTTCTTGACGTCATAAGATTCAAAATTGAAACATTTGACTCTATATAATTCAGTTTGAGTCATGATTATATAATTACCATCAGCTGCAAATGAATAAATTTTTTTCTGATATAAAACAGCTGAGAAGTAATTCTAGGTGTATCTATGATCTAAGACTATGTTTATGCTTATTCAATCCAAGATCAGAGTGTGTCACATGGAATTTATTATGATTTCCACTGTATTGTGATTTCCATTGTTGTTATTATGTATGCGACAATCTAACATTGTCTTTGTATCAATGTAAACGTGAATGTCCTTGATGAAAACAGCAGACAGAGAGGAGAGCGCAATCGCTGCAATGATCCAGCTCTAACTTTAGCACGCGCAGGACCACCTTGAGATTGACATTGCAAAAATAATAACATTCCCTCTATTTGAATAGAATAGAAATTGAATGCTGCTGTTGGTTGTTGTTGATTGAATGCATTGCAATATGCACATTTTATTTATCTCCACAATAAGAATGATGTGTCTTTGTTTTGCACGTTTCTCAATTCCTTTTTTGCGGATGATTACACCATCAATTTCTGAAATTAATTCAACTCAACTTTTGCATTCCAAATTCAACCAGAGTTGAATTTCCTTTGGTTTTACTCGGACTGCAAACTAAACAAAGTCGTAATCAATGATGAAACATCTTTTTGTCATGAAACCTTGAAAGACGCGTCTTGTTTGTTTATCAATAACAAGTATGCAATGCTGTAATCAATTAGCAAATGCATCCAATTCGAGAGGAGAGTCAAACTTATGAGACTTTACTCGTATTATCTTTGAGCAAAGCAATCGCGTCACAAAGGAGTCCACATAACATTTGCCTAAAGCTAAAGCGTCGACAGTATCGACAGTAGCAAATAAAATTGTTCCATGGTCCTTCAGCTGAGCGTTGTTGACTTAAAGCTTAAATTTGTTCGACGACGCGCTTCGTTACTCGTTTATAACGCCAACTTCATGAGTCTGTGACTTAGTGCGATTAGAACGGTTGATTGTTGTAGTTCGTGCTGCTTTGTATTTGTTTCTTACTTGTTGACTATTAAATTTATCTATATCTAACAACTAAATGACAACAATAAATAACTTTCTGCAGGTTCCTAACTTTCTGTAATTATTAAGTTCTTTGGGAAATTTTGTGAGTTTGTGATTGGTTCGTGTCGTCAATTTAATTTGGTTTTTGGTGATAACAAATGTTTTAGTAAAGTTGGTAAGTAATGGGTTTATGAAAATGTATACGCTGATGTATTTCATTTACGTGTGACATGCTAAATTATGAAAATTTCCAAATTTTCGCTTGGCCTTTATGAATAATAAAGCAAATTCATTCCGTACTCAGCTTGATATTAATTTCCATTCGGAGGTTGTTTATGTATATGTATATTTAGTTCAATGGGAAGATGCATAAAGATTAGGGAATCCCCCAATGGCAAAAGATGCGCTCTTACTGCAATATTTGCTCTTCATTAACGCTAACTTTCTCCTTTGGGATTTGTGACTCTAATGCATATTAAAGCCATCGGCATAAAGAGCTTACAAAGCATATCAGGATGTCTTTGAAATATAGAACATGCATTATTATATCTAATATCTATTTTGTTACCATTTTACTTTGAATAATCACTCTTTATAAATGAAATTTTGCAATTTTAATCATTTACTAATTCATTTCAACTTTGGATATTCTATTTTATTATTTGGAATTTATTTAATAATACGAGTCGTTAGTTTAATAATTTTTGTCCTGCTATTGATGTCCAATTTCCATTTATTCCAAATGACAGAAACTTTCATGCATTTATTGATGATTCCTGGTCGAAATCAACATTGAATTAAAGCTTTCATTATTCAACAAGTGACATCACTTTGTTAGAGCATACAATTTTATTTATTTCATGGAAACTGTGAAACTCTGATTTGATTAAAATCAGAGTTTTAATAATTCAGGTGGACATATATCAATAGTTTATAACATATTGAAATTGTACCGGAAAAGATTACAAATTTCATATTCGAAATAATAATTTAGTAGAATTACTAAAATTATTATTGATATTTATTTTTATAATTTGCACTTGGAATTTAATTCTATTTAATTGCAGCTTAAATTAAATTAATCCATAAATTAAGCTCTTGTTTAAAACGAATAAATAAAATTAATGAATCTTTATTTATCTTATTGTTACAGATTCGTATCGAGTCCTTGAATCTATGTGCAATTAAATCCATCTTTATATAAGGTAAGTTTCGACACGTTAGTGTTTTTTTTTGCCTCTTTTAATAGTCATTGCCAATGTTATTTCAGTTACGTAATGTTGCTTTAGCTGGTTGCTTTTGAAACATATGAAGTAACATAACCATTATTATTACATGGACATTATTTTTGTTTTGTTTTATTTATGAAGAATTATTAATTTTTAATTGTTGAAATTTTAATGTAATTATATTTAATTTATGAATTCTCAATGATAATTTATGTCTTTACATAATTTTTATTAATTGAAATGGGGCTAAAAAATTTACATGTTGATTCTCTTCGCTTCGCTCGTGTTACAATTCCACCTAAGGAGTAATGGGATAACTAAAATTTTTGAAGGTCTTAAAATATTTAAATTCAATCATAATCGGATTTTATGTTCGAAGCAAACTGAAACTTTTATACTTTTTAGTATTGCGCCCTACGTAAGTACTTTCCTTCGCTTCGCTCGTGTTTCAACTCCACCTAACGGTTAATTTTAAAATTTACTTGCAAAACTACTAGTACAACATTTTAAAATTAAAATTTTTTTTTGCTTACTTAAAGTTATTCCCCTGTTGATAATTATTAAAAATATTAATTAATTAATTAATTTACTCTTTACTTTTTCTTTTGAAAGTTTATTTCACTCTCGTCCTTGACCATAACCCAAGATACATAGTTTAGATTACCACAAACGGTTTGAAATAAAGCCGCAGATGATAATCCTATGCAGATAATTATACTAAAATCTAAAAATGCAAATAATTAGAAATTATGAATATTCTAAATTTTTAATGTCATCATCATTAACGGTCATTAATTCATTTCAAAGTATACGGATATCTGCAATGAAGAGGACGATGATTATTCATAAAACGTTTCGCTTCAGTTCTCTGTGGATAGGTAGATTATTAAATTACAAATTGATTGCGTAATCTGACCGTTTGCGAATGTCCGGCAGTTTGTTATAATAATGTTTCGATGCGTGAGGAGATAATATGTAAACGCAGGCAATAAAATAAAGCGCGCCACAAAGCTTGCAATTGCATTCCAAAAGTATTCCAAATAAATATCAATTTCGCTAATTAATTAATTAATTCCACATGAAATATTTCTGTTGCAAAATATCAAACTCATAATTTGTGTGGTTGCAAAATTGGAAATTCTTGACGAATCAATAAAAATGAAGCAGCACATGTAGTGTGTGTACTTTTCTGGAACAATTCACCTAGGTATGAGTTAATGAGAAGATGCGCTTATCTCATTAACCACTTATAGAAACGCACTTGACATCGTTTGGATGCATAATCGCATCAAATCGAGTATCGCATTCATTCCTGACATGTATTACCATTTAGCAATTTTTCTTTGGCATGTAACATAAATCGTCGTCAAATAAAAGAACACATATGCAGATGAATGATGATAATACACAGAATTACAGAATTACTTATGCACTCACATTGAAGATAAGTCATTCATGACCTTATATCAACGCATGCTCTTCGTCGCTTCGTAATCCATTCAACGCACGAATGCCATTTATGTAAATGAACCTCATTCTCATTAGAAATCCGCGCGTGATCTTAACACTCTTGCTATGCTTACGTATGCGATACGCACCTGATCTATTGCCTTATCTTATACCGCGCAAGTAAACGTGATTAGTTCAAGCACAACAACAACAATAATTGTCACAAACTAATTTTACAACAGGAGATTTATATAAATCGACTTGCATAGCAGAATTGTTCAATAATATTGTAAAGATAAACGAGGGAGAAGTTTTAAAGTATATTTGGTTGCCATTATGTGGTGATGTATTTTTGGTTGCCACCATTTTGTGATGTATAGTTGGGCGCCACCATTTTGTGATATATAGTTGGTTGCCGCCATATTGTGATGAATAGTTGGTTGCCACCATTTTATATTTAGATCACGTGGTGTTTGAAATTTGAATAATCCAATCTATAGTAACAATCTATTGTGGTAGTAGGTAATAAAACAAGAAAAAAGAAAACATTGTTTTAATGCATGAATACTCATACCAGTATGAGGTAACTAAACTAATCTATGCTTGGTAATTGTATAATTGTATTGATTTACTGGTTATTACAGCATTACGTTTGTAACCTTAACTTAAATTTCTCAATTGGATGTGTTGCATTTGGGTTAATGTTAAACCAAATGGAAGATAATAATATAAAAGGCAATTAGTAGAAAGCCGTTAATTTTTCAACATGTTAATTATTTGCCAATAAAGTAATTATTGACAAATTATATTAAATGTTGTAATTGCATACCGATATGTTTTCATTTGCTCATTTAATTTCAGAATTAGTAGCAATAAATTAATTTGATGCATTCTTGTTTTACACTTACAGCAATTTTTTTTTATTTCAACCGTTGTTTGAAATTTCACTTTGTTCTGCTATTGATCCTGCGAGTTTTAGTTAATTATATTTTACTATTGTACATATGTATACGGGCATTGCAACATTTCAACTTAACAACTTTTGTTGAGTTCATATAGACACACGAAACGCAATTGTTAGCTATGTAGAAAACTAATGGAAAAGCGTGAAAATGTTTCCATTATTTATGTTTCTGAAGCATGGCGGTTTCTCATATCGGTTACATAATAAAATTGTTTATTTTATAAAATTCTTTTATATTTATTTTTTGTTCATATAATCTATCAAACTGATTTGGAACTACACATGCGTAGATTAATTTTTGGAACACTATGACAGTTCCAAATTTAATTTGACAGGTTGTAAAAGTTTTGACATATTCAAACACTATAGTCAACTTAATATACATCTTTAATTTGAAACTAAAACCAAACTGAAAGACCAAATCAAAAGTCTCATTAGAAAACTTAAAGTACGACAACGATTTGTGTAAACTTTAGCAAACTATTAATATTCGACACGCTAGCCTCGTTTCCAACCGGACACGAAAACGACCACTAAATTTTTCAAGCCCTAAAAAATTTTAAAAATCACCCAGGAAAACTTGACAAAGTACGTGCTCGATTAAAACTCGCGGTAGCAAAGGATACGGTCGGTGTTACCAGCGAAACTTGCAAAGTCCTCGCTAGCAAAAGTTTCCGTTTCGTGCAGCGTTTCCTGCCGCTTCCCGCCTCCGTCACATTCACACGCTTTCTGCAACTAACTTGTATGTATGCTTTCGGTAAATACTTGCTCGTGGTTACACTCGTTATTGCCCGTTGTCGGTTACTACATTGCTTTTACAACTTCTTTTCGGTCACGTCGTTTTCAGCTAGGCCATCCAAAAGTATTAATGTAAAACCAACAAGTTTTTATCGCTTCCAAATTCCAAATTTAGCAAATTTTTGTTTGCGAATTTACTTGACTCCTTATTATTCAGTCGAAAGTAAACTCTAAACTCTAAATAAAGTAAAGTGTCTTGATAGAATTTATATAGTTTAGTGAAACTTTTAAATCTTCGGAATAATGTCTGGAAGAGATTTAGACAAGACAAGACGCCAAACAGCGCAGTGTCGAGTTGGGGGGTGAGAGTCGCATCACCCCAAAACCGCGACTTTGGCGGTTCGTTTATCAAAGCCGAGACGACGTTTCGCGAGTTGAAGAACTGCATGAACTCAAACGACGATTCTATGAATATTAAATAAAAATCTAAAATACACGCAAGGCGCGAAACTCAAGCTGTTCGCGGTTACTACACTGTCGACATAAAGTTAAATTACATTCGTCGAAACAGTTGATAAACCGGAAACATTTCTGGAAAACATTCGAGCGCATTTTCCTTGGGACAATAGTACTTTAATTCATTCGCAAACAATTTAATAAAATGCGCGGGATAAATTGTATCCAATTACAAATAATTAAATAAAGTTTCAGTTTACAAATCAATTAAATTCATTGTTTTCTTTTCTGTTCAAATTGAGAACCGCTATTTCAAAAGTCGATATTTTCTTGCAGAAAAATTCCAGAACAATAAACAAAAAAAGTTTTGATACGCTATGCATTTCCTTTTCCTTTTTCTTTTTTTTTCATAGCCAACAATAAAACAAGACAGAAATGAAAGCATCAGACAACACAAAAAAATTAAATTACAATTTGCTGGCGAGCAGTTTGGGGTGCATAATAACAAAAGAAAATGATAAAGTTTGCCAAGGTTGGCGATAGGAAATGCAAAAATATACGAAAATAAAATGATAGAAACAACGGAAATGCGAAGAACACAAGAGGTTTCGAGGAGGTGAACTTAGGGATGGGATGAATAAGCAGGGCAATAAGACAAACGCCAGGTTTCTGACATGCATTATGCATTAGGATAAAGGATATAGGATCAAGAATAGCAGCATTGCATTGCTGGTCTACAGTGAATCACGAATCGCGAATCGCGAATTGAAAAGTCGTCGGGGCGCATAGAGTGTTATGGAGTTAAAGTGTTAAAGTTTTGGTCCAAGGCCAACATTTTGCTTTCAATGCGGGTGTTCCCGAATGGTCCAGCCAAATGTTACCATCCTGATTAAATTATGCCCCTTTTCTAGAGATAGGTGATTCCTGCTCTTCTAATTCCATCGATTAAGTTTTTCTATTGCTGTTTGCCTTTATTCCTCTTCTTCCTTTTTTTGTACTTTTAGCCAAATTGGATTATAGTTCATTCACCTTTCAAGAGCAATAATGATTTTAAATCTATTAGCTAAATTAAAGTCTAGTTATAAAGATAATCTCTTCAGTGGTGTAGATGTTATTGTTGCTGGGATTTAAATACTTCATTCTAGTTGTGGATTAATCTTGCCAACGGACGAAATTGACCTCGACTAACCTCTCCTCTTCATAATCCTTTCGATTCAATCCAATTGAAAGTTTATAGCTTGTTTCAGTGTTGTATTACAAAGTGTAATTTTTGAAGATTATTGATAAAAGATTTTATCTTATTATTAGACTAGGCACTTAATAGTTTTTTTTTCTAAGTTTTGTGGATTATTTTATTGAAGATCAAAGAAAAATTTTAATCCAGCTCTGTGTTTAATGAAAGCCTAATTCCTGTGTAAAGCTCACAATCTGCTTTTGTATGCTTTCTGCGATAAAGTAGTTGAATTCAAATTTAATTCACTTCAATTGAATTAGAATTAATGTAATGTATATTTAATCAGTGATACTACTACGATTTTCAGAATTTGTCTACGAGTTTAGTATCAAATTATTAGATTAATAAAAACAATGTGAGAGACATAGAATACTCGAGGTTAGCAAAATCTTATCAATAGCTTAACTTACAAGACGTGAGAGTATAGTCAAGTCGACAAATCACTGCCAATGACTTTCATATAACCTTAACACATAGCGCTCTGCAGAGGGCGCGCTGCGTTGAATGTTCGTGGGCAGTGATTCGTTTTCTGCACTATACAACATTTTCATAATCTCGTCTGTCAAAGTCTTAACGTTATAGCACTACTTAGATATGTTGAGTGGAACTGAATACTGAATTTCGCGAAAATTATAAAATCATATCTTAAATTACCAAGTTCCCAAAGAAGAAAAATGATTTTTTTCGTTTTCTTTTTTCTTTTCTTCTTCTTTGGAACAGGTATAAGCTAACAGGTTGTAAATTACTTATGACATCTGTGGATGATGGATAGACCCGATTTTCTTTCATATTATTAAATATTTTAAGGATTTCTAAACTTGTACTTTTCTTTTATTAAAAAATTTAAAATTCATAAAAATCTTTATTCCTGGTAAATTAAAAAATAAAGTACCACATAAATTTATTCAAATATTTAATTAAAATTCAATCAATTAGATATATAAAACAATAATTGCCAAATTTAAATTCAATTTCACTTTTGTTGAGTTACTTCAAATTGCGGTTTATTTGTTTGTTTTTTATTTCTAGAAAGATTCAGCAATTTTGGTGACAAAATTTTTTGTAAGAAAAAAAATTCATTCTTATTGTTTTATTTCCTGCATTAAAAGAATTGATTATGTGACCTCGTTTCTATTTATTGAGATATTTCAATATTTGATTTCGATTTCGATAGCCACGCTTTTTATTTTATTTAATCACTTGTTTTATATCGTGCAAAACAGTAAAACAGTTTTTGATGTTGTTACATTATTATAAACCGCAAATGCTCTACTACTCTACATTTAGTATAAAAAATCTTAATATTAAATATAAATAATTATAATTGATTATTGAAGTGGAAACAATAGTGTACATTATTTAAAGATCGAGTGTGTGTTTCTATTACCCGGGCAGGTATCGCCATCTTGTTAATAATTGGCTGTGTTCAAAAACTTACTAGCTTATATGTACAAATTTACATAGCAGTGAGTTTTCTTTACCATTAACTCAACACTATAAATTTCAATATTTACATTGGTTGTGCATAAATGTAATTTATTTATAAATCCTGAAAAAAAAAAATTGAGTTAGGATAATATAAAAAGTGAAAAAGAAACTTTTAAGTTGATAAGATGCATATCCGAATATCAAAGAAAATTTGCATAATAATTACTTACCTGAAGAAGAAGACACGGCCATTTTGAAATTAGCATCAAACTTCACCCTTAATGCAAAATCTCTTGGTTGTTATGATAACACCGACACTTAACTGTAGATATGCAGACTTATGATAACATAGAACTACAGCGAACAGAATAAAACGGATGGTGAGCGTTTGCGAAGTTTAATCCTTGTATTCCACACTTGCGACACGATTCTAACATCGCATCGTATTGTCCACCAAACGCACCACAGTCCCTAACACTATTGCCACAATGATGGCGAGTTTAAATTGAAATTTAAATTTCAATTCAGATGCAAAGCGTCCACACGTGAAAAGCGTGAAACCGTGAAGACACCACTTTCACAATAAAAAAGCTCAAACTCGACAATTCTGTTGCTAAAAAATGCTTCAGACTTTACTATGTTGGGAACTGAGATTATCACCAAAAAAAAAAGAGAGATAGAGAGAGAGATTCAACTACATTATAAAATTAAAAACATGATAAAACTTCAACTATGTATTTTAGAGAGGAAAATAGGAGAGATTCAAATTTAAGTATATTATAAAATTCAGTGGTGGATTTAGAATATTATGAGCTATCCGCGACTTTCCACTGGAAAATCTAACATTAAAATAAATGCCACACTACTAAGTTAGGTATCAAAAGATGCAAAATTTAATAATCTATCGATTGATATATAACTCCAGAATTTCAAAAAAGGAATTGTTGAAGTTATCAATAAAAAACCTTCCAAGAATCAATTATTGTAATTTTGAAACCACAAATATTAGTTTAAAACCAACCCTGAGAAAGTTATTAAAAACTAAAATTAAAATGTGAAATTAGTTACATCCAGCTAATGCAAGTTAAGTTTTAACTGGCAATGAAGCAATCCTTGTTTATGTTTTGATGCTAATGACGTTCCGCAAAAAGTGTGGAATTATATTTTCGCAACGAATGGAATTTGAAATGTTAGTAGCTTTTCATATGCTATATGTAGGAGTATATGAAAAGCTTTAGTGGTCGTATTCGAAACGAAAGCAAGCCTTGTGGTAAACTTTTGTTCTTTTGTGTCTCCCAATGCTGTGCTTTTGATACTTTGCGTACTTCGGAATTTGCAAAGTGAACCAATGTGCGACCAAGGGATAGATACCGAGAGCTCAGGATAATCGACTTATCAAAGAGATAAGATGAGTGCAAAGCTCGGAACGAAATAAATTACTTTGATTTTCATTTGTGTTTACAACGTTTAGAACGTCGCGACGCGACGTGACGTTTTCATTTGTAACCAGCGGACCAAGGCTGAGTTAACGATACTTACTTTAGTTCTATACTGATTGTTAGTAATTTCTTACGTTTCGGATATTCTAAGAATGGATTTTGAGGTTTTTGCAAAGTATATTATGTCAGTATACTCATAAATGTATTGTTGTTGTTTTAATTAAATTATGACGGAAGATAATTCTGGATATTTCTTGCTTTTGTGATACTTTTTAGTTAGTTTAGTTATAATGAGAAACTAGAAACATCTGTAATTTTCTTCAAAGTTCATTTAACATGTACATACATTGTCAACTTTTCTTTGGGTTTAACTGAATGTTATGCTTTTATTCCTTGTAAATAATTAATTCCAGAAAACTTTATGAAGGTATAATTTCTATTTATTTATATTATGTGTTTCTTTACTATTACTGGAATAGAAATTATTCCAACGGTAGGAAATAATACAAGGATACCGTATAGAATAGTAAGTTCTTTCTTTCATTCATTCTTTTTTCTTTCTTCTTTGTATTGCAGTCTCCCTTGTGGATTGAAATTTTTCTCAGGAAGCCCTTAAAATAATTGCTCAATGTTCTTTTCTTTTTTGAAATGTCATCAATCTATGAAGCAAACTTAGTGTAAAAAATTGATGTGTTTTAAACATTGAGATTGCTTTATTTAGTTTATTTAGATTTATGTAGTGTTTCAAAAACTCAATAAATAAAATTAAATTGAATTTTTATTCGTTTCCAGAAAGTAAGATTGCTACCGGCCCAAAATTAATAACAAATTGTGATACATTACAATTAAATTTCTTCTGATTAGATACTAGATAATTTAGTTAATTTAAAATTTAAAGAAACACTCTGTGAAAGATGTGATTCTCAATAACTTACTGCTTAAAATATCGCAACGGAGTTTCATCCCTAACGCTTGAAGATTGATAATAAATTATTTTTAGAGATTTATCGTTATCTACTTTTGAAAAATAAATTTTCTATAATTTATGACTTAATTTTAATAATAGAAAATTTTATCAAGGGTTGATTAGGAACAGGATAGTCACAGAGTCCTTAAAAGTGTTATCAACAATATATATGGTCGGATTACAAGGCTTTTAAATATAGAATGGATTTAATACTTTTTAGTAATTTAATACAGCTTGGGATAAAGTTGCAAGTTTAAAGTTCAAGTTGCTATAAGAATTGTAACTCTGGGGAGTCTATTTCCAGCAGATCATTAACTTAATTGTAGGATTTACTTGATACACTTTGGTTTTCTAGTTTGTATTTCAACTATAAATCTTTGGTTATTTTATCAGGCTAAGAAAATGTTTGTTAGTTTAAATTTTTTATTGGAAGACCAGTTGCGATAGATTTTTTCTTGATCGCAGTCGATTTACATTTATAACGCCCATGGGCTGTAATGAACTTAACAGCACTCTGAGATTGACCGGTAGATCGCGCAGGTTACACAAAAGCGCGCGCAAATTTAAATTTTCGCAACTTATACAAGCTTGAGAAATGTGTAAGACTTTTTTGAATTCAATTCTATTTGTGCCGTTATGATTTTAAATAAAAGTCAAATTGAAAAATTGCTGAGGGCTTTGATTAATTCTAAACAGAAAAGTGGTTGTAATTTCTTAGTTGTAAATTAATTATTATTAAATAATTTTTACAATAGTAAAATATTAATATGGTATTAGAATTTAATAATTTACGACCATTTTAGACTCAAGGGTAATTTCCAATATAACGTTTGGAATTTTCGGTATTTATTAATCAACCGAAAATTGCATTTTCCTATTCAACGTAAATACTCGACAACTCCTAGCGTGATATAATATAGTCTCTCAATACCCAATACAAATACGCACTAAATATGCTTCACCAATCGAAATTTGGAATCCCTCATCGATCTAATGCATTTCCCTCACTCTTCTGAAATTCAATTAATATTTTTGTTTCCCAAAATTTGAAGGCACGAACACTAGATTTCAAATATGTACCTACTACTTACAAATTAAAATTAACTACGGATATTAATATATCTAAAGTTTAGTATATGCCAAGAACAGAACAGGTGTTCCATTAATCAAAAATCACTTAATTCATTAGAGACGTTTAATTGCTCCATATGATTACCTCGTATTATTTATATAATACTCATAATAACATATGTTACGTATCTGAGTGATTATATAACAATGTAAGACAAACGTGTTTCATTGGTAATCGTGATCGGCTATTATACGCTTGAAGACATTAACGTTCGCGATGAGACGTGTCGTCGAGAGTTGTGGAAGTCCTTCAGTAAGCGCGTGCCAGCGGCGGCTGTGAACTGGAGGCGCGATGAAATTAATTATCGTCGCCGCTGGCCACAAATCGCATTACGATTAAGGCGTAAGGAGTAAGGACATTCGGTTTGCTTGCTTGTTTGATTCAAGTACAAGACTGTAATAACAAAAAAACACATGACGAAGATGAAGGCGAGCGAGCGGCAATTCCGACGTGTTATTATCACATTATTAACTAACTTCACTAACTTCGAAACAAAGAAAGACATTTATTTACTTTGTTATTTGTTCTTGGTACTTGATTTCAATGTTTTCTAATCACGTATCTTCTTTGAAATGTAATCAAAATATCAAGTACGAATGAATAAATTAAAATAATTAGTTTATTTAGAGACGCAAATTGTTGATTGAATCATTTTCAACATGCCATAACTATTGACACATTTTATTGTCAAAGACAGCGCACATTGTTAGCTTCAATTTGAAGATTCTGCTGAGCGTGGAATTTTTTTTTGCCTCTTTCGATCCACTTTACTCAATCGCCTTTTCATTTCTACGGCTGTTCGTCCTTTTATTTCAATGCTGAGGTTTCACCCTTTTCATTTCCACCTGCATGTGATTCGATTCCTACTTGCTGCTCCCTTGATGCTATTCCCCATGTTTAAAACTTCAACACTTATTCATACAAAGTGCAATCTTATGCGAATCCTCTTGTGACTTTCTGAAGTCAAGTGAATCAATTCAGGAAAGGGATGAACCAAACCACTTTTGGTTTACTCCAGAAAAATTGTAGATATTTAAATTTAATGTTCCAATAAATTTTCTTGTTTTGTTTTATTTGATTTTTTTTAAATGAGGGCGCTCGCTTCGGGTATCTTCAATTTTCGGAAGTAAATGAGGGCGCTCGCTTCGGGCATTACTACTTTTCCACTCTAGAGCTTTTTGATTCTAGTGCCACTGAATTATAGTGTACTTAGAGCCTTTAAATTATTCTAAATCCATTACTGTATATAATATTTATTTCCTATATGAATTCATCTTTTTTTATCACTAAAAAAAACCTTAACAAACTTTTCGCAACCGTGGCATTATCAAAAAAAAAATAAGCATCAGCAGATTTTTATTTACAATTACAAGGGTTAAAGAGTAAAATGGATGTATATCAATATGTAAACAGAAACATAAAATACCACACGGAACATATAGGAAGCATAATTTTTGACATCCGCTTTGAACCCTCGCGCTTTGTTAAATCTGCTAAACAGCAAAATTCGCGCGTCTCCTTTATTGGTTTATGCATTGTGCCGTAGGGATGTATTGACGACATGCCGCACCGGCTGAGACATTACATTGTCAAGTGATTGTGTGGACTACTGGGGGCGGCATCAGAAACGGGTAGTTGTGTGCGGCCGCTTGTTAACGCACAAAACGTTCTTGATGGATTATTTAAGTGGCATGATCCGTTAGCCTCGCAATAAATCATCGCTCGAATGAGCCCAAGCAAGTACCGCAGAAGCGACATCCCAAACACCCTTTCCTTGCCTTAATGCATATACCTAGATACATGCACATACATGCCTTATATAAATAAAGCTTTGATGTGTGCGGGTAAATTCGCGGTTCTATCTTCATTGGGTTTAGATCTAATGGTTTGGTCTCACTCTTGGACTCTACAAGGTATTAGGTATTACCTAGTCCTATCTCCTAGGACTACTTGTTGTATAGGGAATATATTATCCGTGATAATTCTGATTGGGGTACAAAATAGGTGTTTTCTAAATTAGAGATGAGGAGATAAGCTGCCATTTTATTTTGTTGTTCGTAGAAAGAATTTTAGGTCACAAAGATTTAGATTCAAATATGTTTGGAAGAATCTCTAGCTTTTTCTTTGTCTGCCTGTGTATTATGATTTCATAATGATTACGTTTGACATGGATTTAAGCCCCGCCAGCTGTGTACTTGCAAATTGGCTTCGCACAATGCCACTATTATTAAATCAAATTGAAGCTGTGTTACTGACTACTAACATACGAGATCATAAACGTACCATGTGATTGTTTAGGGTTAGCAATTTATCTTTGATGATTTAGTAAAATTGGAAAAGTTTATAAAAGTTTCTTCGTTGAAAAATTTTTATTTTAAAAAACAAAAGAAACAAGTGTTTTGTTTTGTGGTATGTCATTATCATTATGGTGACCATACATTTTTTCTCTATGTAAAAAAAAATCATTTTTTAAATTCCACAGATTTATAAAAATAATTGTTCAGTTTATTTTGATAATTTTATTTTATTTTCATCAAAATCAAATATTATGGTTACTATAGGATTATGCGTATTATGAATTGATGTAGAAGATTATAACATTGCCATATAATCTGCCATAACTGTAATTCTCCAATAACAATAATAATAAAGTGTCTATGCACATTGTACAATTATCTTAACTACAAACTAGCACAACAAGACATTTAGCATAATTGGTGCTAAATTAGTACATACATATTTACATTTGCTTCTGGATTTAGAACTAAAATGACAAATATCTTAAATCATTGGAAAATTTCAAATAGTTCCGAAGCTTTCAAGAGTAATTAGTATCCGTTGTAATTAAAAATTAAATGTTTCATTTGTAACCATTCGTAATTGGAGAATGCAACTTTTCTCATTACGTTTATTGGAAAATTTAATTTTCTCATGAGATTGACGACTGCTACGTGATTTAATTGTTTGTTCTTTTATTCTTATTGTATTTCTACAAACTAATATTTTAGTTTTAAGTTTAATTTAAAAAAGATTATTGGAATAGATTACAAAATAGTAGTGTAACTAAAAAGTTACACTAAATGTATTGATTTTTTTGTTACGTCACTTGGAATTTGAAAGATAAAAATTATTTTTGCTCAGTGCTGTACCTAGTTTAGGAGGGGGCATAGTTATGCGAACATAAATACACACTGTATAAATTTATTTATTTCTACTTTGCTTTGACAAGACTCTGATAATTACATATCCCAAATGTAGTTGTAACATAAACCAAAATCAACTACTACATAAACTAACTAGTGTCCATCAATAATTTATAATTACAAGAACACATTAATACACTCCAGCAACAACGAAATGTTTATCCTTTAAACATCGCATAACATATTGGTAATCCCATCAGCAAACTAATTCTTAATAATTCCATCCACTGCGGTGTAAACATCCTCGTTGTTCATCTGTTTGCTGAATGAGCATGTAAACTGCGAAATAAATAACTAAATGCGAATATGCTTCACATTAAAAAACAATTTTCATTTGCTGCTTTGATCTATTCACGAGCAGGGCTTTCATCCAGGTAGAACACACTATCAACCACAAATGAACAAAATCCCTGGGGAACATTTAACCATTAACGAGGTGCAGTTGGTAGAAAAGTTCTTGAAGTGAATGTGAATGCTAACATTCCATTCTCGAATTTTTTCAATTAAATCACACCAAAGGTGCGCTCAGCGTCTTTCTCCCCATTATTTGATCCAGTTTTTCATTCGCGGTTTTCAAATATGCAGCAGGCAAAGGAACATTCAAATATTTATTAATGCCAACCAACGACTTCGACGGTCCTACTTTAATAATGAAAAAGAGCGTGGCCATAGTTGCCGCCGCTTCCAGTTATGCTATGCCACCGCTTTCAGAGTATTAGCCACCGCTGCCGCTACCGCCAACGTCACTAGGCCTTTACATTGCTTGCTTGTTACATTGTTCTCAGCTGGAATGCGAGCAAGAAGAGGATTTATAGACCCTCGTTTTACCCAGCAATGAAAGACAACGAGACACTTTGATGTTGTGTGTCCAATAAAATTCTCTTCAAATGATGTTAAGATTTACATTTGAAAAATGGTTTAAGGACTTTTAGCCTAATTGATTTTAAATGAATTTTGAAAAAATTTTAGATCTGAAACTAATGGAATTACCCAAGTATTTTATTCATTCGAAAAATAGCGGAAGATAAACATCCAGAATTTAATTGATTTGAATTATATAACATACAGGTTCAGGGATTCTAAAATTGACGTGCGTCCTTCTTAAGATTTAATTAGTTGAATCCAAGTTGCTCATAAATAATCGATCATTGACTTCATGGAGTGTTGATTTTTTTTCACGGTTACTTCCTGTAATTTATTATTAATTAAGAAATATTACACAAGCAATATATTTAAAAAAATATTTTTGAGGGTCAAAGAAACTTCAATGATTTCGCATCATCAAAATCAAATAAAGAAACAAGAAACATATGATTAAGGATATTGAACTCGAAGCTGGTTTTTAAACATTATGCAAATTCAATTCGTATCTAACGGATTTTTTTATTTATTACTTTTAGCTACTTATTTTAAAGATAATATAATATTTTTAATATAATAAACATAAATAAAATTTGTTGACTTATTCTTTGCTATACATTTTCATTATATGTTTACTTACGAAGCCGTAAATATAAAATGTCAATGGCAGATGTTTTTTTTCTGCAGGCTTTCGATCTAAAAATCTATTATCGAAGCAGTCGGCGTAAGGAAATTCCTAGCTAGAAACATAAAGCAAATATAAATTTACTCCGAAACAATTTATTTCTTCTTGTTATCTTCATAATAAGTATAGCTACAGCTACATGTTATTTAATATTTTCTAATGAATTATTAATTGATTCATTTATTATTAGTAATATTTGAATATTTAAAGTAAATACATTAGGATTATGTACGTCTTATCCTTACAGAGAATATAAATCCTTCAATTTTCTCAATTCCTTATAAACCTTTCAAATGAAAATACATTATTGATAACAGTATACATATAACCAACGTAATTTAAATAAGAAACAGCTATTTTATTTATGCTTTTTCCTTTGGAAAAAAAAACAGTAGCTTTCTTTTTGTATCTAAAAAAATGTACTTTTTTATTGCTTTAATATATCCTTGGAAAAGATCTTACTTATAGTTTACAATTGCACCCTGTTTCGGCTCTTTTATTGACCTATTTTACATATTTTGGCGTAATTCGAATGCGCCAAGGTCCTTCGATTGTTTGCGGGTTTCCTTTCCTGAATTAACAAGATAAGAACGTGTTGTGAGAGGCTAGACTTTAACATGCCCAGCGCACCTTGTTAAAAACTGATTAAATTCAGTTTACTCTCGTTTGGGTGTTGATGACTTATGCTAAATATAACATGCTTCCTGAAATTGATATGCAAATTATGGAATATTATTGAGTTTAATTAAAATTTAATCAATACATTTAAATATCTATTTATGTATTCAAAGTTATTTTTAATTTAATGTGATTTTAATTTTAATTTTATGGTGTTGTATAATATAGGCAACTTTGTTTACACTAACGCAAACGACAATAGATCATGCGCAGTAATAAAATTACAATTTGGGTCTTTCTTATTTCAAGTGTAAAGTTTCTAAAAATCTAATGTCTTCAACAAAATTTGTTCTAAAGACACTCAACTATTATTTTTAAAATAAAATACATTTTTCATTTCAATTTATTTTAATTTCACATCGATTTTGTACAACAACTGAACTCAAACGTCCAGAACATTTAATTAGTCGAATTGTTAGAATATATGTGGGGTATTTACCAGAAGGAGTAAACATACATTGTGTTTAATTCAATAACCAACACAACAATCAATTGCATTCAATCAGCGTGCGAATTATGGATTTTTAGTGAATTGCGTGCATCCAATAAACATTTTCATTTGGCTACCCATCATTCGGGATATAACCATACATGAAATTAGTTGTTACTAGAACTGATACAAATCTGAACATTTGTTTTAGGGTTGTTACACTTCCACTGCAGAATTTGTAACAACGCCAACTAAAATTCAACCAATAAATGAAAAATAAATAAAAGTTCTTTGATTTATGAAGAATTTGTAATTAAAAAGGTGTTAAAAAGATCCGACAAGTCTGCAGCATATTTTCCCAACCACAAATACTTTTCCCAATAGAAAAAGTTACCACTGACATAGGAATTTCATAACGTGTCACTGCAAACATCTAACACCTGGACTCATTCCCCATCCCGAAACTTTACTACCGTATGAAGAAAAGTCCTTCAGATGCTGCGATCAAATCATCTCTTTGCTTTCGCTAATTCCATTCGGCGATTGTGTCACCACCACAAAATCGTTGATGCGAGCCTTTGTCATCATAAAATCGAATGAAAGATTGCGACGGAACGATTTCGCGAGGACACACACAATAGATATATGTGAAGAGTGCTGCAACCTTCAATATACAGGCCGATGGTTTTCCCTCTGAAGAAAAAGTCGAATAAGCTCGACATCTTTTTCGAGTGGAGTTGCCGACTTGTATCAGCAGCAATCTGCGCTGTGTTATACAGACAAGTGAATGAACAACGCGTCGTATAGGCGGCAAGTTTATTGAGGAGTTTCTGATAGCGCCGTTTAAGATTTATCGGTGTGGTTCGAGCAAAACGTACATTTAGGGAATGGACGACGGCGAGTGAGGAGCGAAATGCGAAGAGAAAGGAAGACGAGCGAGCCACTGGGTTTTTGGCGTTTGCTCTTGGGAATAATAAAATGCGTTCGAGCCGAATATTGGTACGGAATTGAGTGTCGTGTTGGTTTGGAAGAGGTCGGGGCCAGAAAGTCGAACTCGTAGAAGAAAAGAAAAACGCTTTGCTCGACGATTTTCGCCTACTGCCAAGCGTTCGTTCTTAAATATTAAGTCTTTATTTTTCTACGTTTTGTCGTGATGCCTTCTCGATTTGGCAGTTCCCTTTGGTATTCTATTGTCTCGAAAACCACTCGGCTTTTCTATATTCTTCTTTTTCTACACTTCAGATACTCCCTAAAGATTTCAAAATCCATTTTTAGCATGGTTAGTCATTCTAAAAACTTATGCTAAATAAATTTGTTACCTTTACATGCATTTGAATTCAATCCAAATTTATTGCAACTTGATTACAACAAATTACCATTCGGAAATCAATTAGGTCCCTTTTACAAGTGATTAATAATCATTGCGTTCGAGGAATCCTAGGTTGCTAGACCCAATGATGCAAACATCTGCGTTTGTTTGCTTCCTTGGTAAACAAATAGACAATGACATCGTTGGCAAGGTACTATTGCTTCTTGTTAACTATCATCAAGTTCGGAATTGCTCAAGCGGTTGTTACCTCAAAGCTCTTGAACAAATAACAATATTCAGTTGGAATCCAACACCTTTTCAGTTTGAGGTTTAATCAACTGGAATTTCTGTAACAGCCTGAGGAGGTGCGTCTATTAAAATAATGGAAATTTAAATTTTTGTTAAACTTTGTATACTATTGAGAAGTCTGCTTGCATTCTACAACGAGGGTTCAAATTAAGCTGAGTACTAAATCATGCAAGTAATTAAATTTC
Organism: Falagria sp. GC000072; assembly: GCA_030556245.1. Taxonomy (NCBI): domain Eukaryota; kingdom Metazoa; phylum Arthropoda; class Insecta; order Coleoptera; family Staphylinidae; genus Falagria; species Falagria sp. GC000072. The sequence goes on along the minus strand of JASKGN010001082.1, from coordinate 26,822 downwards.
ACATCGTTTTCGATTATCAATTGGAATTCCAATTAATAATTCCGGATATGTTTGAAATTAAACGGATATCATTTATTTTCTTGTATCTGAAACATACAAACCAATGGCGGAACTTACTCGAGCGGCCATTTTGCTTAGAAGGGGCAATCGGCCATTTTGATATCACTAGATAGTTACACAAAACTTTTTTTTTCTTTGACTTCTCAAACTTTCATTCGTTAAACAAGATCCTGTCGTATTTCCGGCATCTTGAAGAAAAGTTGCTCCAATTCCTTTCGTCTCCATACAACCACCAGTTTCCGCCAGCACTAAAATTGGTCTTGGTCTGTCTTGTAGACAATGATCTCTTACAGCGATGTCCTCGAAGATCTAGCAAGTGTGCTCTCCTTAGTTCTTCACTTTTTACCCACCCCATCCAATTAACAAGCGCAGCCATCGCATTGACCTCTTAGAGGAAGTTCTAGTTACCACACGTTCCAGCAACAACCCTGTTAATCTATGGCGATTGTAGCTATTCAATAGTATCGTAAATTTCCCAATTTGTCGTCGGCCGCAATTGTTTCTTTCTGGGTGAAATTGGTTGCATAGCATACTAACGTTTCACTTCGAAGTGCATAAAAGGAGAATATGAATATGTTCGGAACGATAACAGTTTAACAGTACATTTGCTTCATGGCTATAGCGTTTTGGAGCATAACGACGTGCCCATGCTCCGTGAACGTTTTTCCATTTTCCACGACTTGATTTTCCTTTACCCTACTATGTAACAGCCGGGAATTCTTGTACTCTATTTACGATAATCATTATTTCCTCTCATATTCACGGCATTGCATGCACAGATTTCTCCTTGGAGGTAGAGAGGAAATGGGATTGTTCAAATTTACTATTTAAAGAGTTTCAATGACCTAAGGGTTATTTTGCCATTAGAATATCACTCAAAGTAATACATTTCCAGTTTTGAACTCTAAAGAAGTTTTTCTTTCTTTTTAGGGTAATTCGATTCAATGTCATTTAATATCATTAGAAAAACAATAAATTTAGGTTTTAAGAATTGCACTTTAATAAAAGGAAAAGCAGTGAACGAGAAAACAACAATTAATTATATTTTTCGATTTAACGGATTATTACATTCAATTAAAGCGATCGACGTTAAGCTTGCGGTGGAAACCAAGCAGAACAATCGGAAAAAGGCGGAAAATCCGGAAAAAGAGGATATCCGCCAACTAGGAACTTGACTGTGCGACATTGAGCTGCCAACAAATCTTTACGAAAACTCCCAAGCTCGTTGTTTTTATCGCGAAATTAATTTTGTTTATAGCGTATTGTGCTCGCACTCCAATCTCTAACTATATCCAAACTGACTGTAACAGATATTTGGCAGAAACAAACAAAAGTGTTCAGTTAATACAGAAGGAAAATGGATAAAAATTGCGGCAGTAAATAAAAGCGATAAGTGATAAGTAGATTTATGATTTTGGATAGAGCCTGAAGTTTATTTTGGTTTGTTGGAAGGATAACAGTGGCATATTTCATAATACACTTTAGGTCATTGAGATAAACAAAAATCTATAAATAGTATAAAAATATTAAACAGCATTAATTCAATTTTAATTAAGCCAAGCGCAATATTCGCTTGACGAGGCGTAGGGAATTCATTCAGTGCAATTTCTCTTAATTAATGAACCCGCAAATTTCCGGCAGTTGCCGTTAATTACGTCATTTTTATATATTCGCGCTTGGATTGATTTGATCAATTAGAGCGAAATGAAATGGGAATCGTTTTCACAATATGAAAATGTTTACGCAAATGCAGTTTTCAGATTGCATGCTATACTGAATTTCAAATTATATTAAATATAGTTTCATAATTTTTATATTATTAAAATATATCAAAAACTATTTCTTTTTTTTTTACAAGATTGAACGTGTTTTGGTTTCATTTTTATGTTAATTGTAAGGAATATTTATAATATATTTAATAAAATTGTCATCTTCGGAAGTAATACTTTCCACACGTATCTCACAAACTATTTTTCCGCCAATCGATTATAATTTGTAAAAAAATTTTCTATAAAAAGTACATAAAAAATCTATTGTGGATATTTTAACTTTAATAATTTATTGCGTTCGTTGATTATGAACTTTCTAGGGTTAGTCTCGGAAGTTAAACTTTCGAGCTCTGAATGAGTACTCAAAAGTCCAATCACTAGAAAAATAAATAAAATTAAATTGAATATTTTAACGCTTTTAAAATTTAATGGAAAATTTAAATTTACTATACAAATTTATCAAAGGGATGAATGAAATATTTTCCATTCATATTTTCTCAATACCTCTACACCTAGATTTATCTATTTCGAGAAGAAAATTTGCATATCATGCAAACATAGTATGTTCTTGAAGCATAACATAACAAACGCATTAAAGCGCATAAATTGTGAATTTGTCACCGTTACATCATTTGTGCGTTCCCGATGGCAAATTCGAGCAGTAGCGACGTTCCTGTTTCTCGCATAAACAACTATTACATGCGACTATATATCTGAGCAATAAACAATTCAGTAGGCTGTATGTTAAACGTCATGAAAATCAATGTAGAATTTAGTGATTGCCGGGAATTACAGAGAAACGTAAAATGCAATGTAAATATTTGTCGTATTTCATGAAATTGCCGTGATTGTTAATGTAATTTAATGCGCATTGTAATAATATAAATGGTTCATTTTACTTTATTCATTTGAGTATTTGAATTTGGAGATCTGATCTTTTATTGTTTTGTTAAAAAAGATATTAGATCGGATCAAAAAAACAGGAACAATAGCTGCATTCGTTATTTTATTAAAGTCTTTATTAATCTGATTTATTACTGAAATTGATAATAAAGAAAACGAATGAAATGTATTAAAATGTATTAATTCTATGAAATATAGAGTGTCAACTGTCAAATCATTAATAACGAACTTAACAAGGAAAATTAATAAAGAAAATCTTTAATAAAATGACATTAAAGGTTGTAATAAAATAGCGAATGCAGCTATTATAATTTTGAATGAGATATTAAGTAGTACGTAATAAACAATAAGTTTCTTAAGTAAAGCTGCTTTCGAAGCATCCAATTCATTTCAGATAAGTTTCATTGCAAGTTGATGTTTGTGTGAATTGTTGTTCCTTCCTAGTGCAGAGCCGTGGCAAAAATGAGAAAATTCATAAAACGCATATAAAACACGAAAGTTTTAATGACGCTCTTGTTAAAATGCGAAAAGCGAAAAGTTTGCAGCGCATCGTCGGCGTGCTAGACCTGCACATAATATGCGTATTTGTCGGATTGTAGCGCAGAAAGCAATTTCATTTTTCGCATGGAATTTCAAACATTTAAGTTAAGTTATTTTAATCAATTTGCTCCAGCGTGGAAACATGAAACATTTTTATTAATTTTCTTTCTCAAAGCTCGTTTCAAATCTTATTGTTGCTTTATTGTTACAGATTTGAATTATTCGCAGCACTTAGCCGGGTGCTCTCTGAACATTAGCAATCTAGCCGACATCGCACAAGGACGCCGCCGCCGCTGCCGCCGCAATGAGGTGCTTCGGCATTGTTTACTTGATGGTGTTATTCATCACCACGATTCAAAGTAAGTTCGACTTGTTTTTGTTCGCAATCTCCGCTTAAGAGAAGTCGATTGTTTCGTGCAACGATTTTTAACGATTCCGTTCAACCCTATCTGTGATGAGCTTGACAAATTGGCAGTAAGAAAGAAAGGAAAGTCGAGTACCCGAGCAACTTTTCAACAAAACTGCCATATTTCCACTCCATTGTGTGTATATGCCGCGTAATAAAAGTGGAACTTTCGTTAAAGCTTCTCGTCCAAGTTTCTCATCGTTCCGGTACTTCTACTGACTGCTGTACTCGTACTTGACTTCGCATCCGTCCACCTTTCATTGTGGTTCCATTTAAGTTGGCGGTACGGTACATCTCCATCCACCCCCAGTTCCTACCTTCGTTGTTGCGACGACCCTAAATGCTCGCTTCACTTCACAATAAACATATGTTATGCACTAAACTATTTATCTTCTTTTTGGAGTGGCTAAAAAGGCTCCTTCGCGCGACCGCATCGCAAACCCACCGAACTCCTCATGCATCCATTCGTCGTCCTTCCGTATTTCCTCATCCTCATGTGCAGACATGGACACACAATACAAATACAATATACCTGCTTAGCTCGCGGTCTCGTTTTAAAACTACTCTTCAACTCTTGAACGTAGGTACCCAGAATGTGGAAGGCTTTAGTTGTCGTTCAACCTTTCCTTCCGGCTCGTTGTGTGCGTTTATCCTTCGTGTGCTCCGTTATCAGTGAAGATACCCTTCTCGAAAAGCCTAGTCATATAGTTAGTTATGGAAGCATTTACGTCCTTACGTCGGGCACGTCTGCCGTCCATCCGTTGAGATGAAGAGACGTAACGAGACGCAAGCACCCGTTTGTTGTTTTTAACAAAATAATATATCATTCTTCACGACGCCAACGCGTGCTTTTATCCTTACGTCCTGCGAGCTATTTTACTACAACATTCTACTGAACTAACAACTGAAGCAAATGAAAATGCATGAGTTACATGTCTAGCGTAATGTTACTCATGATGTTTTAAACGTTTACAGTTATGCCAACCGCTAAGCTACATGAATGAATGAACGATGAAAGGATGCTATGAAAAATTACTTGCTTCTTGTGACAATGGAATATATTTTTTCGAAATTGGTTAAAACTTAAACCAGACTCAACGCAATTTTAATCCTGAAAAACAAATTTTTATTTGTTCCTAATCCAATAATAAATATCCATATCCAATAGACATTAAAATCAAGCGATAGTAAATCATCCTAATGTCAATTAGATTAGATTTCGAGAAGATAGTGATAAAAGAACATAGTAATATGTTCCATTGAGCGGAAGCATTTATGAAGAAGCATCTTGGAACAAAACCACGCGCGATGAAATTATTCAAGCGACAGGTGTAATTTATATCCTGTTTTGACGTGTTATATGCCGTAAATCTGGTTTTATACATTGTTTAAGTTCTCGTTTCCGATTCGTGAGTGTCACTTATGGATATGCCTCTTCCTCATCGACCTGAGCGAGTATCCTTAACCTCAAGTAAACAGATTGTTCGAGGAATTTTAAGGATGTTTGTTTTCTTGGCAATATGAATATATTTATGGATTATCATAATCCCACATGCGCATTTTTATATCGCTCGGTATATTTATTTCGTCATATTGTGAAATAAAACTTGTTTTATATGCATGCGCGTTGTATAAATAACATTAGGAAATCGTGTTCTTCCTTGAGGTTTTCCTATGATAATGTCTAGTCTACATGGTTAATATTGAATTATTTTATGTGCTAGATGGAGTGTAGAAAATGCGAATGAGGTATAAAACTAATAGGACTTTATACACTTAAAATATGTTATTTTAAATTGGAAGTTTATTGAAATGAAAAATATTTTTGAACCGTCATACCATTCCTCCCTGAAATATTTTTAATTGGAAACAAAATTGAAACAAAGAAAAATGCTTTTGGCATTGGTAGTTCTCTGTAATTAATATTAATAATAATTGAATTTGAATGTCGCACTAAATTGATATGGCTTGAAGCCCCAACTAACCTACATCCAGTGTTCTACCAACTAGTAGGGAGGACCTAATTTGGAGGAATATTTTGTAGTTCCAGAAATTTATTTGTATCCAATTTTTAATCATTTTCTATTCTAGAACATTGTTTCTCAATACCCGCTCCACCTCTCACCTCTCAATGATCCGGCTTGAAGGTCCAACTAACCTACATCCATTGTTCTACCAACTGGTAGGGAGGACCTAATTTGGAGGAATATTTTGTAGTTCCAGACATATCCAATTTGTATCCAATTTCTAACCATTCTCTATTCTAGAACATTGTGTCTCAATACCCGCTCTCTCAATGATCCGGCTTGAAGGTCCAACTAACCTACATCCTCTACAACCATGGCTCTACCAACTGGTAGGAATCTGATTTGAAGAAATATTTATTGGTTCCCGAAAAATTAATTTTAGAATTTTAATAAAGATCCAGTTTATAAACTCGTTAGTATAGCATAACAAAAAATATCTATATTTAGCAATCATAATATATAAACATATCATGAAATCATTAACTCGCATGACGAGATATTCTTTGAGAAATCCACAAAAACTAATCACCCTTCTTCAAAGATTGCCTTGTAAAACGGTTGCGGCTGCTTGCTCAGTCGAATGAACGCATAAGCATACATTGAATAAGAGTGTGAACCGCTGTTTTCAATTTATCCAACTTGATACCCTTTTATGTTCTCGTCGACGTTGACAAACAGGTCGCAATCACTCTCCACGCACAAAGGCTCCCACAACTCATGAGTATCGGAAAACGAAAACCTAACTACCACCTTCTTTCCCCATTACAAAAACGAAGCTCCATTCGTTGAGCAGATTGCAGCTATAACGAACGCAATAATGCAGGGATCTCGGACCCATTGGAAATGCATTAACAAAGCTTTGCGAGACATGGATAATGTCTTTATGAATGGTTCGCGACATATCAGTGGCATACGAGTAGCGAGAAGCGAGACGGTTCTGTTGATCAAACGGGACGAATAAAACGTACGAGTGAGTGAGTGAGTTTCATTCCACTAGGAATAAGTTACGAGCTGCTCCTATTAGACAGAATAAATCGTACTCATTTAAAGACGACAATATTCTCTCCTAATATGCATTTGTCACATTACATTCTCGTTCATTTGCTCAGCGACTTCTTACATGTCTGCTATGCTAGCATTCTAACTCCTTGTTCATCTCCTAGAATGAAGAACATAACTATATCTTAGCAAAAGGTTTGGAACAGAACAGTGTTGGATTTGCGTATAATTTAATTAAATTTCCTTTGCTCTTGAGCAAGTTCAGGAAACTTAAGTGAAAAGATGTTAGACTAATACGGATACGATTCTGGTTAAATATGCAATTCGGTAAAACAATTGCTTGTTTAGGACCACAGCCAAGTAAAGTAACGAGGTCGACGATGTTGTATATCCCCATAATCTTAATCGTAATTCAGCATCTCAAAGATGATTGTGGGTGGATGTATCTCTTTAGTTCATTTCGGTCGACTTCGTTTCGACTCAAAACTGACTTCATAAACGTGCTCAACCACCCCTAGAAGCTTTGTGTACGCTGGAAATTGGAATTGCGGACAATGCGAAGGGAACGTGCGCGACAGAAAGCGCGAAAGGTGAAAACTTATTTGCTCAACATTCGTACATGAGAGAATCCCTTATCACACGAATGCGATTGTATAAATCAAGTCGGTTAGTAAAACGTTGTCGGATTATGTCTGCACTACTCCCGACTCCAGACGAAGAAGTTACTGGAATAAGGAGCAACGACACGACCGACGTCGACAGGAGGAAACTGAAAATTTCAATTCCCCCTAACATAAGTCAACTCTACGTGGCGGTCCGCTTCATTTGAAAAGTTTCCAAGCGGGTGCAGGTATCGAACGAACGAAATATCAATCCTGCCTATTATCCGCTTCTTGCGTTCTATTTATATGATCCCCAAATTTTCCAAGTGGGTCGCGATTCCATTTGCGCTCATACGTGTTATTACTTTGATAAATCCTTGGCATACATATGTTGATGTTGATAGATATAGGTAAACATATGCATAAGCTAAGGGCAATGTAATAATGTGCTAGTAACTAGGTTGTGGCTTAGTTATTTTCCTTCAGGGCTAAGGCATAGAACACACCTTCATTTTAGTCACGAAAAGGTAAATATAACAAACACTAGACCAAAACCCTGCGCCGCAATCTACCAATCGATTCGAATTGGTTTCACCGCAATGTAATAATTACGTAGGTCGCTTTATATAGATTACTTTCTTACCATTAGGAACCTTTTCATTTCATATCGATTTATCTATGGTATGTTATTTAAAAGATTAAAAGATATCATATTTAATCATGTGTATATAATCTAATACTCTTTGCTTATTTGTTTTGTTATGTGCAATGTTTTTATTTTAGTTCCAGTTATAAATTTTTACCATGGTCCTGCAAAATTAGTAGTAATTCTTAAAAATTAAATTATTCAGGAAGCAAATGGTGGGTCATAATTTACAATACTTTCTGTGTGTCCAAACATTAATTTATTCTGTAATTAAGAAACAAAATATAAACACTTTAGGCAACTATATTAACAGCAACCCAAATTAGTATTTTACATGCCATATTGATTTTAGTTCTCCTTGGAATAATGACCACATAACATTATTTTTATTGATTTATTAACATGATAGTAGACTTTGGAATGGATTTGCCTTATTCCTAAATCCTTGAAGAAGGTTCCAACTGAAAAGGATACTTGATCCTCGTATGACTGATTATGAGCTGGACATAGAAGCCATCACGCACCATTAAAAGCCATTATCAAGTCGAAACGGTACAGGATGAATATCAGCTTACTACGAAGAAAAGAATTATATAGTAATATCAATGAAGAGGTGCATTTTTCATGATCTAAAAGTCAACTATATCCTTTCCCCATTTTCCTCGCCCTGGCTTTGTCCGAAATGCCATTTATTTCCAAAGGGATTTCACTCTTCTCGTCTCTGATAACTCCTTTCTATTTTTGACTACGCTTTCCACAATAAAGTATTATAAGGCTATAGGGCGATGGGTTATAACCGGTACGGATGCGGACGTATATGTGACATGTCATGAACAGATAGGTGTTGGGAAAGTGATTCCTTAGGATATAAAAGCTCATAAATAATAGTGGCATGTCAACAAGCCAACAACTTTTTCGAAGGTTTTTCTTTTTTCAATTTCTACAATATTTAATTGCTAGTATTTGTACAGATTACGAATAATTATTTGATTACAACAATACCCAGGTGTATTTTAAACTTACAAGAAGTTTAAGGTAATAGAAGAGAAGAGATTCCTCTTCTGGAAGAAAACTGCCTTAGTATTGTGCATTGCATCCACTGGCAAAATTGCGCCTCTCGGCTTCCCATCTCGTTTATTTGTTTGCTTACTCACCTATACATGCTCGCATGCCTTACAAGTGCAAATATTTGCACTAGCTAATGATATTTATTTAAATAAAACCCCTGGTGCGCGAAACGACTGTAGGAAACTAGCAATTTGTTTGAGAATTCGTGAATTTGTTTGAGATACAAATTGCAATTCGATTCTACCTGCTGAAGGAGCAAGTTTTTTCTTCCTCCGGTCTTTTCAACTATCCCCGAGTTTTTCTTCTAATAGAATAATTCGAAAAGTTGTTCGTTCAAAGATACTATCACAAAGGATAATTCAATGCCATATCATGAATGATAATTCAGCGTTTCGAGCTTCCGTGATTATAAGTTTATCGAGCGTGGCAAATGAAATTATTCCTTTGGAGCCAGCTAGCTTTCTATTCTAACCAGGTTTACTTAATATTTTGCTCTTGTTGGAAGAGATTCGACCCAATTTCAAGAATCCAATTGTAGATTCTTCGTGTTGCAATTGTAAACGCATGTCTTGATCATCTTTTCTAGTTTGCATAATCTTTGCTTGATGATACTCTAGTGGTTTATATAAGGTAATTGAGATAAATGTTACCTTTAATAACATTCACTTCACAAAGGGTTTGATTCGCTCACGCTCGTTTCTTATGGCTATGAATTCTCTTCAGATGAAATTTACTTAGGTTTAGACACTTGTGGAAATTCTATGGAAAATGGAATGTTGAATGGAAAATGACTACCTTACCTTACTCTTTAGACTAGAGAGAATGAGTCAATTCTCTATAGAGATTATAATGATTTATATAAATTCTCAGTCGACTTTTGATTGTTTTCTTGCTGCTTGTAATGTTGAAGTGTAAACTGAACTGAATGAATAATGTTTAAGTAAATTAAATAACAATTGAAGCAAACAAAGAAATAACGTATTTTTTCTGCAAATTACTCCAGGATTACGACGAATGGTTTCAACCTGCATGCCAATATTCAATACCAGAATTTATTTCTATAATAATGGATTACAACTAAGGAATTATCCAGGAAGAAGTCCTCAGAAGAATGAAGAACGAAGATTTTGCTTTTGTCCAAATCAAGCTAGAAATTTATTTAAAATCATGCACGTTAAAAAATTCATTCATGTTGTATTGATCTGAAAAACATAATTTACTTATCCAAGAATAAAATTTAAATCTGTGGTAAGTAATAAATACAACCAATATGTACAACTTTAAATATTAATTCCTTAAAAATATCTGAACCACTAACCAAGCAACCAATTAAAATATCCATCCAATAGTTTAGATTCAGTTCAGTTCACTTTAGTGTTGACGAGACGTTCGATTAATACATGTGAAGCAATTGACTGGATACCACAGGAAATGTGTCCAAATTGGAACGAGGCTTGTTAGGCAAATTGCGTCTTGTTGCATCGCGAAGTCGGATGGGACGAATTCTCATTAATTTGTGACATGGATTCAAAAACACTTGCGCTAAAAACACGATTATTTCATCTTCCTCTGTGTAAATTTTAAATATCTAATGGAAAAATTATTTCTTGTAATGATAGCAATTCTCGTTGAAATCGGAAAAGTAGAAAGGAGTTACTTTAGTTATTTTAGAGTTGTGTGTAATAAAAGACAAGGTACGAAATGTAGCTGATGGTCGATGTGAATGCAAAGGTATAAATTTCTCTTTAATCCAGGCTTGTAGGACGACCACGTAAATGATGATCCGCAGATTTACCAGTAACGCATTCGCTCGATTCAAGGCTCCTATTTGCCATTACTATTTCGCGCAGGATTCCTGCATTCACCGAGGTAACAATGAAGTACTTGGATTCCAAGTTTCCAACCCATTCTGTCAGGACATAATATAACCCGAGAAAAACCATATGCCCAATAACAAAACAGATACAAATATCTATCTACACTTTCTGAAAATTTACAAAGGAAAAAAAAATCATCAAATTTAGTGTCCCAAGAATCAAATTTTATTCATAATTACAAAAATTTCACTTTTACAAAACATAACGTCTCAATTACTTCAGGTTATGCGTATTATTAAAACCATTGAAAATTTATTCAGAATATTCCAGTTGGCAACTCATCAGCAAGCAAAAGATCACTGAATCCAATGTCTTTTAGGATGACAATAAAGAGTAAAATGCCCACTACAATGTAAAATAGCTTCATCCAATTGTTATCTTGTGCATTGTAGATAAATTTTTCGAAGTCATCCTCGTCGATCCTCTCTAACCTGCTGGTATCTTCCGAAGAGGATAAACTATCATCATAATTTCGTGCCATTTCTGAAAAGATTGCAGCTTTATTAATTTCAATTTTAGTAATTTACTATATACATACCAATTGATAAAAAACGTTGCTTGCTTCTGAACCAAACGAGAAATCAAATATTAATGACAAATCGCTACGAATTTGTTGTAGAAGTAAACTATAGTAACCGAATTTTATGTTTGCATCAAAGCTTGCTAGATTTGAAGTTCAAATTTGGAAAATACACATCGACCAATTAGAAATGATTAAGCCGCCATTTTGACAATGTATAGTAGCAACCATTTAGTAGTCGTACGGAAGAATACGGGTATATCCGAAAAATATATTTTAAATTTAAATTCAAAACTAAATTAGGTGAATGTTTATGTTATTATTGCTAATTTACCAAAAATTAAGTTTCCACAAATGATATAGTGATGTTGAAACAACATGTCTAATGATTTGTAGCAATTTGGAATTTCTGGACTTGTGTCCGTACCACTTGATGACCATGTGTGTTGCGGACAGGCCAGCGGTGAATCATTCCAATACCTCTTCTAGTTACAGTAATATGTTACAAACACCCACTGCAGTATTAAACGTATCGCATCAACGTTTCACATCAGCCCTAATAGAATGATGAAAGTCAAAGACACAAATCTACACTTTGTGCTGAAGCACTGATTTCCTCCTACATGTCCCATTTGTTTCTATCCTTTCCTTAGAACAACGTATTCCGCATATCCGAATCATAATTGAAGTCAACACACAGACAAATAATAGTCACAACCACATACACGTTTATAATAATAGGCTATGGCTATAACAGAAGGACAATTCAACAATGTCAAGCAACGACGGCGGCATTTTCGTGTTACCATTCACAACTAAGTAATGTCGGTGTTCGCGAACAAGCAATCCGCATCCGTCGGGGTAGAACCACAGCGCGTATTTATTATATAAGTTCATTTCGGAATTAATTAAGGCTTTTTAATAAGCGAATTCCATTTCGGTTGTAATTCATTCTCAACAAGTAGTGGCGTAAGCGGGTTGTAATAAATGTCCGCTTCACTCGACATCCCCCGTTTTTTTTTCTGCACGTTCCTCGCATGAATTTTCACAATGAATAATAAAATAATGAGCGAAATTGGTGTCGTAAAAGATGCCAACGTTGGAGAATGATACGTGCAGGTGGCCATAAATGCAAAAAAAAAGAACGCAGAAAACTCTTGGCGCTTTAAGTGTCCTCGACGTTAATTCTCCACTTGGAGGATTGTTGGAATCATACGGCGAAAACGTTCAATATATGCCATTGCTAATGATACCACTTTGGTGGATTATTCTGAAACGTGTTGCAACTACATACAATTGGATTCAACGTTATCATTGTTCACCTGGTCATTTCCGCTTCGTTTCCTCACGAGGAAATAAGCTGATGTCGGGCAAGTTGGCAACTTATCTCGATCATGTCTTCCTCGTTATATTTGCACGGATGGCAATTGAGTTTGAGTACATCAACGAGTGTTGCGTTACAGACACGTCCGAATTGGCGATCGTATGAAAGTCATTTCCAATGTCAATAATGGAAGTGGTTTATATCTTCCGAGTGCCACGACATGATTCCGGAGACTTGTATCGTTGCCCTTGCCTTTATTGCATCTAACAAACTCTCCAATTATGGAAAAATGTATCCGGCCATATCCGACACAACATTTTATCGCTACATTGCTTGCTGGGAATTGCTCCCTTCGTTCCTTGTCATCTGCGAACACTACACTCTTCATGTCTACATTGCTGCAATGTCAGCGGACCTAAACCTAGAACAATGCATGAACTATAAACATGTACAAATCCAATAAGCGGGCCTTGTCCTTGATTAGAAGCTTTTTCGTTTTGCGAATCGCTAGCTTTCTCATGTCGAAAGTCCTGTTACGTTTTGTAGCGTAACGTGTCTGTTTGTTCAAAACTATAGCGCTAAAGGAGGAAATTGTCAACAAGCCACATCAATTTAGAATAGCATGAAGGGAGATTGTCTCCGAATTGCTTCCGCTCTGCATTGATTGGACAGGATTAGTGATTGTAATCACATGAACAATAGGCACTGGACGACAAGGCAATAGTTGTTAGGCTTTATCTCTTTGGTTACTATCGATACGAAGGAATCGAGTTAGCTATTCGGATTCGGATTATTACAAAATTATATTTGGGAAATTAGATGCTTTGGTGTATCCAAATTAGGAGTTCGCTCTGCATATGCTTGGTTGCATAAATTAAAACAATTGACTGCTGAGGAATAGTTTTGCAAGCAAAAATTGTATATAGTTTTCTACTTCCCAGATTTTTCAACGATATTTATTAAATACTCAAACTGTCGTAAACTTTGTTGTTGGCAAACATTTGATCATGCAAATCACTGCGCACTCCACTTAACACGTTCCATCGAATCCAAAATCCTCCCCCTGCGAGCTTCCACAATCCCAAATGCTTAAACTTAGCGATCTCATGAATAAAGAAGTTTGAATGCCCTCGGCTCATTCTTTTTTTTTGCATCTTATTCATTTAATGCTCCTGTTTATGCATATTTTGCCCGGAAGACGGTAAAGAATAGAGGCGCGAAGGATCCTATTCACCGAGGCGATGCACACAGACCATTTATATTCGTAAAGCCTTCGCTCATTCTTAGCTCTCTCATCCTCACCCTCAACCCGCAATACTATATCGTGCCTACGTGGAAACTAATTCGTCGGGCGGCTCCAAGAAAAGTTTACCGCCGACTGCTTGCCGTCTTGCTTCTTGTGGCTTAAAGAACGCGCCTTTTCATTAAGTAGGTGTGTGTCTACTTAAATTAGCGCCGCGCTACGTTAATGATAACAAGACATTACAATGATGCTCTAGTAGACAGAATCTTGCTTATTCTTGGTGACGCCAAGACGAACTTTTACTCACGTTTGATGTCGACGAGTTTTGAGTATGCCATCGTGTGTTCCATAACTTTTCTTGCTTCCTATTCAATCTATGTACTTAAAATTACTACGGAGTATGGTTTTGTTCAAAGTACAAAGCTTTTCCAGCTTCTTTCTTTTTAAGAGCTTCATGTACTCCTGACCTAATATTTTATGATGAGAAAATTATTACAAGGGTTTTATAAACACAAATAGAATGTTTTTGTTTTATTTAAAATACAGAATTGAAAAGTTAAAAGCCCAATCTTTTGGTAGTCATCATCTTTGGGCTGGAAATTGATGTTGGGATGTTAGATCTATCCAATAGAACTTTCTGATCTTATATGTCTTTTAAAATTGTAAGATTAACTTTGTTATTAACTAAAATGGGCATTCATTAATCAAACCTACTCTTACCACAAGAACGGACGCTTATTTTTATGGTCTGGTGACAGGTACGAATAGCTGGCTCTTCATGATATTGAAAGCACTCTTTTTAATGCTCTTATTTTTCTAACTGCCATGAAAGTATTTCCTTCCTAATAACTCCAACATGGCTACCTAAAATGGCCAAATGGCCGTCGTGTTAGGAGGGTATTCATGTAAACAAAAAAATCCTCAAACGTTTGAAAAAATTAACAAAATCATATTTCACAAAAGAACAACGAACAAATTTAATAGAATCAAGCAACATTAATTTTCGACTCGAGAAATGCCAATCCACATGCCACAAGAAACAAAATGTGGAATGACATAGAAGATAAATGACGATGAACATATTGCCCACCCACAACCACAAATAGTCGAGCTCAAAGGAACGCTTTTATATTATTATTATGACAAATGTCGCGTATGCATAAACGCAAAGCTACCAAACATGCTGTGGCATGGTGCGCTTGAAATATTCATCTCGTGTCAGCAAAGCTCAGTCAGCTTTTCGCAACGGACGATTCCTCGAGGGTTTTAAAATTTTAATATCACTTATGTGACTTATACTCTGGGAAGTTGTAGGGCAATTCTCATGTCCCATAATCGTAAACACTTGTAATACTCGATCTTGTTACAGGTTTACCATCGATGCGTGACAGTCTCACTAATCCTGTTCATGTACGTGAAGGCGACGATGCTGTAATTACATGCGTCGTTAAGGACATTGGCAAGTATACTGTTATGTGGAAAAAGGAAGATAAGGAACGACATAGCACTCGAGTACTTACTGCTGGCGAAAAGAGTGTTACTGCTGACAGACGTTTCATGGTTTTGCATGATCCAGGTTTGTTTTGTTTTCTTTTTTTTTAATTTTACTTTCTAGTGGTTGTAATTCATGTAGAAATAGTTTTGCTAAAGGAAACCACAATTTGACTTTGGGAAACTTTGATTATTTAACTAACAACAGATAAGAAACTAGAATGCAGAAAGTTTCATACAAGGCTTTGTAAACAAAATTCCTCAAGTTTCCTTTTGCAATGAAATCATTTTATTAACTTATTACATTTAAAAGCGTGAAATTAAACAAATACATGAAGTCTTAACATTTATATCCATCGATTAAAGTTTGATAAATCCCCGGATGTTGCAAAATCTCCAAAGTTTCGTTCCCAAAACAATTGCCATAGAGAGTCAGACACACAGCTTCTTTGCCATCGGTGAAAAATGCTTTATCGCAATTATCCACGACAATCTTTGCTGTTCGAATAAAACCTTCAACAGGTACTAAACAAGCACAACTCCATGGATTCCCACCATATTTGAAGTACTTCAAATTC
Source organism: Falagria sp. GC000072 (assembly GCA_030556245.1). NCBI lineage: Eukaryota > Metazoa > Arthropoda > Insecta > Coleoptera > Staphylinidae > Falagria > Falagria sp. GC000072. The sequence goes on along the minus strand of JASKGN010001082.1, from coordinate 10,769 downwards.
GCAAAGATTTCCTGGAGTTCACCAGGCACGAATGTCAGCAAGTTACGTTGAATGTGTAACAATTCGATCGGTGCTGGTTTCAAGAAGCTTTGCGGATTCAAGTATAGCAATTCGTTGTGATCCAAATGCAATTGTCGCAGGCGCGGATAATCCTCGAACGCGCCATTGATCAATAGCCGAATGACATTGTGAGACGCATCTAGCACTTCCAAATTGCGTAACCAGAATGCTGATGTTAGTGTAGGTATTTTATTATAACTCACGTTCAAATACTTCAACGCGGATAAATTCTCAAAGAGCGTTATTGGAGGTTCCCTTATACGATTCCGACTCAAATCTAAATGTGTTAAATTACTGCTAAGTGAACGTTCAGTAAGACGTGAGATTTGATTATTTGCAAGAATCAATTTTGATATTGGCACATTAAAAACTCCTCCTAGGATTTCTTCTAAATTATTGTTAGATAAATCCAAACGATTAATATTGCTATTCATAAATACTCCGGGCTCCATTCTTGATATATTATTTCCATCCAAATTTAATTGCGACAATTGCAAAGCACCAAAATCACCAGTTTTTAAAACATCCAGAGAATTCTCGGAGAGATGTAAGGTGTCTAAATTTGGTAGACTTTGGAATACTCCAGACTCCAAAGCGTGTAGCTTGTTGATAATAAAGAGATTTTCGACATTCGTTACTCTCTTGAATGTTGTGGTGGAATAAGTTTCGTAGTCGCGTTCGTGGTTACTTTGTACTATGATAGTCTTCCATGATGATTGACCATTGTTAATAACTTGTTGAAAGTTGTCAGAAATATAAACACGTCCATGAACTTCATACACTTGCAAGACAAATGCCAACAGAAATGTCACACCCATGTAATGCAAAACTCTCATATTTAAAGAAAGATGCGTTCGTACGCGTTTGAGGATAAAACTGAACTGAACATTTACTTCGAACTAGTTTTACTTGTTAGTACTTTGATTATGTGAAATCAGACCTTGAGCTTGACTTTGCAGTACTTTATCTAAACCTTGATCATTGCGGTTTTTTATTTCGCAACTTCCGTTCAAGTAATTTCATTAAGTTTTACAATGATTGGAATTTCTATGAGCATTCTTAGTTTTCAAATTCAACTATTGCAATCGTTCGTTCCATTGTCAAAGATATTAATTGAAGAAGACGGGACTTCGTTCTAGGAAAATTGCCTTTTTTTGAAATAAAAGTTCCTTCGTACCGCAGAAGAGAGCTGAGGGCAACATGCAGATAAAATTGTTCAACTTTAAATACATGATTAAATCGACGAGTGCTGCTCGTGAACAAGGCCACTGCTTTCATTGCGATTCATTATTCTCGTCATCTTCAAGAGACTCCAAGAAACGAAAAGTTCAACTTTTATTATTTCAATCTATTGATTTTAGTGCCTCCAGGATCCGAGGAAATGAAAGAGGTTCCGGTTGGCGGAGATGTCTGGGTACTAGTAATAAAAAAATCCAAACCTACTGATTCCGGTGTGTACGTTTGCGAAGTTAACAGCAGCCCAACCGTGAGGTCCTTTCATAAGCTTAGTGGTGAGTGTGCTTTATAATCTACTTATATATTTAATATGATTCGGGTATTATGGAAAGGAGGGAATTGAATTTTTTAAGGATTTTACTTTGAATATTACAACTTACATGCCTATAAAAATGCAAGTACTTTAAGGTTTTTAGTTGGGTCTTTAATTTTTTTATAATTGAAAAATAAAACACTTGTTTGATTTGATTATTCTAACTGATTACGAATTATTTAAATCCACAAGAAAACAAGATCTGTTTGTACCTTAACTGAATTTCAATTTTACAGTGTTAACAAAAGCTTTGCCCCCGCCTGAAACTATAAATCAGTCTACTCAAACCGACGATACAACAAAACCCCAACTTAATCCAAGAGCTCATAACTACACAGATTGTTGTAATTCAAAGAACGTCTCACAAAGTTGTCTAGGATTCTGCAATATCCAAAGTATCTTAGAAGGTAATACAATTTAATGAATAACAAACAAATTTAATCCACATATAAATTTTTATTCCATAAAATTAGGAAGTACTGGACAAGACCCTGAAAATTGCGAAGCTGATTTTCCCAGTATAGTACGATGTATGGCCGATGGAAGAAATCATGTACCTTGTTGTATTGAAGAGCGAGTTCCTGACATATGCCAAGATGTCTGCAGAGGAGATTATACACCAATAACCGACAACATCAAAACGCACTTTTCTTGTTCTGCGTATACTGAGCAAACTTTAGCTTGCATTGTGGAAGGTGTTGAATTACTACCTAGTCCTCCAGTAATTGTAGACGTTGAAACATTGACCGAAAAATCATTAAAAGTATCTTGGAGTATACCAGAATCCAATGCCGATACAATAACTGAGTTTGCTATCAATGTAACATCTTTACGCACTTTCGATCAACATCTTATCGACCCTTATGAAGCTAATCAAACAGAATCTGAATACATACAAAAACACATGATTCAAGTAACCGTTCCCGGAAGTCAAAATCAAACAATTCTTAATGACTTAAGTCCTTTTACAATGTACGAAATCACAGTTACAAGTATTAACAAACATGGCAGTAGTTTACCATCAGGACGCGTGCGAAGCTTAACTCTTACTTCAGGAAACATGAAACCTACAGTTGGCGAATCACCAAAGTTGCCAGACATTAAAGCTTGCTGTGCGAACAAAGGCATTGGACATAAAACCTGTGTTAACAAACTTTGCGATCCTGCATTGGCAGCAACTGCTGAAATTACCGATCTCATGATATGTGCTCCATGGGCTGCAGATACCTTCAGCTGTTTAACAAATGGAATTGATCATACACCGTGTTGTAAAGCTAGAGGGCTTCCTGAAATATGTCAACAACTTTGTACTGGCACTGTTACCAGTATTGACTTTAACTATTTCAAGTATAAAATGTATTTGAAAGTTGATTTATACAATATTTCATGAAATATAATTTCAGATGTTTACGATATATGGGTGAATACACGAATTGTTTATTACAAGGCTACGGGGTTCTTCCAAGTTCACCCAGTCATGTGCATGTGACTAATATTGACATTGATTTTGCTATCCTCCATTGGTCACCACCGAAAACTCTTGGCGATACTGTTATAAGTTACAATGTCCATTACCGCATGCTCACGACTTATGATACTGATTATAAGTCAATTTCCGGTGTTCATAGTCCGTACATTCTTGAAGGGCTTGACAGTGATACTAATTATGAATTCTATGTGGAGGCAGTTAACACTCATGGCGTGGGCGAACCCAGTCCACGGTTTAATTTCCGCACTAGTAGTAAGGTAAGTTATTTATTTATAGCTCTGTTGTACTTCATCACAGGGTCCAAATTCTAAACGTCTTAACCATTTGGCTGGATCACCAGCTAATATCCAGAACTTGTATGTGATTGTATGACGATATGTCTCATGAGGACGAATAATTGGCTTCGGAAAATTTTCCTCAAGTAATCCGTTTGGATATCCTTGAGTTCTCAAACTGATTCCACTATATTTCTTATAAATTACTCCTCCACGTCCCACAAGACGATTTCTCTTATAACAAGGAGGGATTTGCACACCGCTTTTTAAATTCATCTTCTCTTCTCGTTCTTTCTTCTCTTGCAATTCTCTAAATGCACTTTTTCGCATTGACAATCTCGAGGTACTCGACTCTGAAATTCTATTTTGTTTTTCACTCGATCTGCGCTGAATTTCATTGATTTGCTTATCAATAATTCCTTTAATATAGGAATTCTCTTCCGGGACTATATCCGCCTCAGCTTGTTTAGCTAAAATATCATCAATTGCATCTTTCACTACACTGAAAGGGATATCTGCAGTGACATAAGGTATCAACTGCTTAATAGCTAATAAAAATTGAATTTCCAAAGGTCTTAAGATCATTTTTAAATCGAATTCCATAAATTCCGATTGATCATCAACTGTTTCAATAAGTTCTAATTCTGAACTGAAACTATGTGTTTCAGTAAGACGTAGATTTGGAGTGAGCAGCTTATTCAATAAATTTCGGATAAATCCATGATATTCTTCAGGTTTCATTTCAAGTTTCTCTCGGAAATATTGTGCTACTTTACTTATAACAATAAAAAGCGATTCATTATCTCGTAATTCCTGACTTGTAAGAGAAGGTTTCAAGGAAAGTATATCCGGAGGTACTTCAATTTTTCCATCTGGGAAATCACTAGCATTACTGAAATTAACTCCTAATTGATTACTATAAACCTCCAACACACGTCCTTTGTAAGGATGAATAATCCTCGCAACAAATGCATTGTCTTGATCCACTCCACGATTCACACAAAGATTTTGATCATAGGCAGCGTCTGGTCCAGGACCCATTGCCTCCCCTAATAGTTTCGGCACTTGGAAATTATACTTTGTATGAACAACATTCATTATTTTACCAGTAGGTAAATCAGTTTCTTCATCCATTGGTGTGAAACAATTGGAATTGATAAGAACTTCATGTTTTCTAAGTTCTTCTTCACCAGCTGCATGTCCAGCTAAATTAAAGTACAAAATATTGGAAAGGTCAACGGCAGTGACTTTTGTTGTATTTGCTTCCATGCTAATTTTAAATTCACAACCTGTAGTCAGCTCAAAATTAATCCGGATACTTAAATCACCTTGATATCCATTTGTACCATCTGCACATGTATAACTTAGTTGTAAAACATTACCGTGCACATAAGGCTCCCAATTTACTTTATCTAAACCCCGATATCCTCCACGAATTTGATGTTCTCCATCATTTGGAGTTACCCAATACTGCTTACCATCAGCAACATAAGTCGATTTGAATATTTTAGTTGTAGTTCGTCCAATAGTTGCACCCAAATGTAATTCATCGTAATATAAGTAACCTGCCAAATCATCGAAACCCAAAACAATTTCTTCAACGTTAGCACCGCGATCAGGGATTTTCATGGAGATAATTCTTGCACCGTATGTGATTACTGCAACGCTGATTCTATTATGATTCGTCCAAGTGAATCTTTTCACTAGGGTTGGTTTGTTCTCTTTGTTAAATAACATGCCATAGGTGTCTTCCATTAATGTAACATATCTATTAAAATTGTGGATAATACACGATCCACCTTTTTCTTTCGGTTTGGTTTTGTTGGACAAATTACTCTTGCGTTTCTTCATGATTTCGATTACTCCCACTTACAATTTTTTTGCACCAAAAATTTCGTGTTGCTTACAAAGGATTTATGTCATAGACTAATTTGCTTTGGACAGCGAATTTTGTATCTATGGCTATAAAAAAACAAATGCATCGTGTTTTAAAACAAAGCAACCTTATTAATAATTTGAATGCAAAACTAAAATGCAACTTTATTTGTAGATTTTCATCGAACAAGTTGAAGAAGCCAACAATTACAACGTAACAAGTTGCTGTGTAGCAGCAGAATTAAGCAGTGTATGTATGCCCCTATGTTCATACGATGCAAAAATGAGTCACATCAAGCAATTGGCGCGTGTCTGTGCGGTCGAATTTCATAAATTGTTGCGTTGCGGCGCCGGCGGTCGTAATCACGGCGCTTGTTGTGCCCGCCGCGGTGTTCCAAATGAATGCATTTCCATTTGTAACGGCGTCATCGTGGACAACCTTCCGTTGACTGCAACTACGTGCATTCCATACATAGGAAATATTGCCCAATGTTTCGAAGAAGGCACTGGAGTTTTACCAGGACCTGTTAATGATCTGCATGCAGTAGTTACCGGGGACAATTCACTTCTTGTAGAATGGGAACCTCCAGTCGATGGAAACAATGTTACTGACTATGTTGTTTCCTATCAGAAAACAAACTCCACTCCTTTATATGAAAACTTGCTCCAGTCAAATATGCAAGTGAATTCTACTACTACTTCTACAGTTCTGAATAATTTGGATAAGGGTGCGAATTATCATATTTTCGTTGTGGCAAGAAACGAATTCGGGACATCTCTACCATCTTCCGTTATCATGTTGAATATTAGCAGAGGTATTATTAAAACCTATAAAATCAAAACAATTTTATTGCAATAAATAATTAATTACTTCTTTTGAATTTCTTCTAGATTCTGGTGTAGTCTTAGGTGTCACATCACCACCACATTCTTTAGCTGTTTCTAGTCATAGTGCAACATGGGTTACAGTCACTTGGCAACCACCCGAATTCAGTCATCCCTCCGAATTAATTACTTATCAATTATACCATAAATCAATGGCGGATGCAACATTTCAAATCACCAATACAACAGTGACGTCGCATATGATAGAGAAACTCACCCCAAATACACAATACATTGTTTTCGTTAAAGCAATTTCAAAGAAAGGTTCTAGTCTTCCGTCAGAAACGTTGATTGCTTGGACAGATCCGGCCTATCCTGCTTTTGTTGAGGTAAGGCATACAAAAGCATTAATTCATTTGCTTACCCCAATGATTCAATGCGGAATTATTCCAGCCTCCAACTGTACACCCAATTAATCTAGTCATTGAGGGAAGTAGCATGACAATTCTCTGCATAGCTATGGGTCGACCTATGCCAACGATATCGCTTTACATATCAGGACGACTTGTAAGGCAAGAGATAACGCGCCATATGGTTACTGTGATACATAACGTAACAAAAGACATGGATCAGATATCTTGTTATGCGGACAATGGATATGGAACACCGATGCAAGCATCTCGCAAAATTACAATTAGCTGCAAGTATTTATTCAATTATATGATTCGTTTTTACTGAATTTTATTCTTTCTAGATGGTCCTCATATTAAACCTGGAGGCATTACAATGGCTACTTTGGGTGACTCCATATCTTTAGAATGTCGAGTTGATTCCCAACCAGAACCTAAGATGATCTTCTGGAGAAATCATGTTGAAAGGACGCCAGTTATTCAAGGTGGCAAATACGACATATCTTATCATCGAATGCATGACGAAGATGATAAGTACATTATGAATCTAACAATTCATAATATCGAAGCAATGGATGTGGGTGATTATTTTTGCCATGCTGAAAATGCTTTTGGACGAGACACACGACCTGTATCTGTTCGTATTCGCACCCCTAATACAAAAACAAGTAGTAACATAATGCAATGCTGCGTTGATAACAATGTCTCTGCAGCATGCATGGACGCTTGCAGTTTCTTCCTCGACATCGATGCAGTCATTGACAAACCTGATTGTATTAATGACTTTGATAAATTAATGAAATGCGCTGCTGATGGCTCTGATCACAGAGGTTGTTGTGTTAGTTGGGGAGTTCCTCGACGTTGCCTTGATTGGTGTCGAGGAGAATCCTTAGATAATAGCACCAGTAAGGATTGCCTTCTAAGCCACACAAAAAATATAATGAATTGCTTCCATGATGGTCGATCCAAGTTACCTGGCCCACCTCAGAATGTTCGTGTTGTTGCTGCAGATTCAAATAGCGTTAAAATTGCATGGGAGGCTCCTGAGAAAAATCCACAGACTGTGGAAATGTATCGAGTTTTCTGGCATGTCATTGATAGTGATCAGAAAACTGCATTGAAGAATGATACACCAAATATGTTTATCGTCCTCTCGGATTTGAAAGATGGGGTTACTTATGAATGTGTTGTCAAAGCAGGAAATCATAAAGGAGCTTCTGTTTTAACCCGTCCTATAAGGTTTACAATGGGTGATAAATATATTACTTCGGCGACAAATGGTACTTCAGGTTCAGGAGTTGGAGCAGCTGTTGCAATTATATTGGCTTTGATAGTGGTTGCTGCTGTATTTGTCGGTGCAATTTGGCTAATTCGCACTAAGAAAATGATTGGAATTAAAAATCAAGGAGGTGTCGCATTTGAAAATCCTAGTTATTTGCGGGAAGTAAATATGGATCATGTTCAAGTAATAACTTTTATTTATTGTTATAATTATTTTATACAATATTTTTTTTATTTACGTCATAGGGACCTGCATTGCAAGGAGATGCTACAACAAACGGAGTATCAGTAGCTGTATCAGCTACTTCAGGTGGTACTGGATGGAAACAAGAATCGTTACACGTGCCAGCTCAACAAGAAGTCAACCCAACATTGTATGAAGAACTGAAATTGGGTCAAGACGGTGCTGGCTTTAAACGTTTGAAACCTTAGTATGAGGTGTCTTCGTATGATATTGGAGAAGAATCGCATTTCTAATTTATAGAATCGATAAGTTTTGGACGTAGAAAAATTCAGAACCAGAAAATATTCAAATATATTATATATATAGTAATAAGCAGATAAGCACTTATTTGCAACATGTGATTATTGCTAAATGTAAAAGTCTAAGTGTTAGGTTTAATTATAACTGATGGACACAATTGAAGAACGATGCAATGGATTCTCGAAATGATTATTTAATTTATTTGAGTTGCGTCTTTAATTTCAAGGTGCTCATTGTGAAATAGAAATGAAACAGTAATGTGTTTTTAGGATAACTAACTGTCTAACGATAGTCTAGTCAGTGAATTTTATACATGTAACAAAACACAAGCTCTCAGTTTGTGTTACTGAAAGCATTTTGTGCTGAAGATATGCAGTACTATTAAACAAATCGGTAAGAGCACGTGCGAATATGTAAATGAATCGTAACATAATCATTAGTAATTTATACAATACAATGTCTCAAACCCATGTGCGTGTATTACTTATCGAAATGCACGCAATTATTTGTGCCTTCATTCTGAACATTGTTGTATAATTTAAGAAATTTTAGATAACATACTGATCATTGATTGATACAGTCTTTCTTATAAATGATATTAATCACTTGTATAACAATGTAGTACAATAAACGTTAGATATAGTGTTACTACCTTAAATTTATTAAAAATAATCTTCTAAAATTATAGTTATTAGTTAGACTTTTTCATATCAAGTGATAATTAATAGCACATGTTTGTTTTAAATAATTCTGATGTTATTAACACTGGAAGTTCGAAATCAAGATATTTGAGCCACTTTAACGTAAAGAATGTAATATGTATAAACAATGCAGTTGTCATCAATGGTAGATCCTTAATCTAACAACAAGTTGCAACTCAACAAAAATGTAAGTAATTTATAAGACATAAATATTAACAAATCAATTTGACTGAATGTTAATGTATCACATCATCAATACATTAAAATTTAGTCGAGCAAAAAATGTGTAACATTAATTTAAAATCTGAAATGTAGCAACACTACCACAATGCAAATTTTGCACCTCGCGATGATACAGCAAAGTATATTCGCAGTTCGCGATCCGCAAGTGAACATGTGCTACGTATTCATTCTTCGCGTTAATAACTTGCAATTTTTATAGTGAATTATAAATCTAAGATGTAGTTTAAACTTCTGAGTGTATAAACTATTGAAATTAGAAGATGATTATCTAAATTTTGATATTATCGCGTTGATCTTAACAGTAACATGTGGTGTATTTATGTTTGCTAAATGTGTTTAATATGGTATTGACCAAACGACTCGGTGGATTTTCATCAAATTTGGATTATAAACTAATTAAACAGCACAGATACGGATGTGATATGTAATTCGTGAAATTTTTTCATTTTTTACGTTTAATCACTGCCATCGGGTTTTGAATTCAATGTTTACATTTGTAATACATTGTTTTTTTTGCTAAAAAATGTAAGTTATGACCTGCAATTAATGAAAGCAACATGAAATGGATACTAAGTATCCCTAATTAATGTTTCCAAATAATTTTGAATAATTTAGTAATAAAAACACTGAACTATTTGAACCTAAGAAAAGCTGTGATTAGTATTTTGTCTAATATCTCTTGCATTATTTGCAATTTTTAATACGCTTATTTTTGATAATAGACATTTTAGTGATAATGTATCTTGTAGATTTCGACCCGCTGATTTCAACTTTGTTTTTAGAATTTTTCTAACTCTTTTAGTTTCTAAGATATGAATTTTAGAAATTTTGAAAAATTTGTAAATTTAGTATTCTTATTTTTGATAATAGATATTTTAGACATTTTAGTGATAATTTATCTTTTAGCTTTCAACCGGCTGATTTCAAATATGATTTTAGAATTTTTCTAACTCTACTAGTTTCTGAGATACGAATATTTGAAAAATTGTAATTTTTAGTATGCTAATTTTTAATAATAGACATTTTAGACATTTTAGTTATAATTTATCTGGTAGATTTTGACCCGCTGATTTTAAATATGTTTTTAGAATTTTTCTAACTCTTTTAGTTTCTGAGATATGAATTTTTGAAAATTTGAAAAATTTGTAATTTTTTGTATGCTTATTTTTGATAATAGACATTTCAGACATTTTAGTGATAATTTATCTAGTATATTTTGACCCGCTGAATTCAAATATGTTTTTAGAATTTTTCTATCTCTTTTAGTTTCTGAAATATGAAATTTTGAAATTTTGAAAAATTTGTAAATCTAGTATCCGTATTTTTGATAATAGACATTTTAGATATTTAAGGGATAATTTATCTTGTAGATTTCGACCCGCTGATTTCAAATATATTTTAGAAGTTTTCTAACTCTTTTAGTTTCTGAGATATGAATTTTTCAAAATTTGAAAAATTTGTAATTTTTAGTATGCTTATTTCTGATAATAGACATTTTATATAATAGACAAATATGTATTTATCACTAATTATAATATATATATTATAATTAGTGATAAATACATATTTGTCTATTA